>KZ994258.1:0-13618 GCA_003614705.1 Blyttiomyces helicus | reverse complement strand
ACAAAGGGGCTCGGAAAAACGGTCCAGTCGATCTCGCTTATGGCGCATCTCGCCGAGCACCACAACATCTGGGGCCCCTTCCTCGTTATCACACCCGCGTCGACGCTTCACAACTGGCAGCAAGAGGTCGCGAAATTCACGCCCCAGCTCAAAGCGCTTCCCTACTGGGGTAACCAAGCCGACCGCAAGGTCCTCCGCAAGTTCTGGAGCAAGAAAAAGCTCTACGCCAAGGATGCCCCTTTCCACGTTCTAATTACATCGTACCAGCTCATCGTAACGGACGAAAAGCACTTCCAGCGCATCAAATGGCAGTACATGATCCTCGACGAAGCGCAAGCGATCAAGTCCTCGACCTCAGCGCGGTGGAAGACCCTCCTCACATTCAACTGCCGCAACCGCCTCCTCCTCACCGGCACGCCAATCCAAAACTCGATGCAAGAGCTATGGGCCCTCCTGCACTTCATCATGCCGACCCTCTTCGACTCGCACGAAGAGTTCAGCGAATGGTTCTCGCGCGACGTCGAGGCCCACGCCGAGAACAAGGGCACACTCAACGAGCACCAGCTCAAGCGGCTCCACATGATCCTCAAGCCCTTCATGCTGCGCCGCATCAAGAAGGACGTCGAGAACGAGCTCGGGGATAAGATTGAGATCGAGGTTATCTGTCAGCTCACACCGCGCCAGCGACGCATGTACCAGGGCTTAAAGCAGAAGCTGTCGATCTCGGATTTGCTCGATAGGTTCACGAGCCTCTCGGACTCGGACAGCGTCGACAGTCTTATGAACCTTGTGATGCAGTTCCGCAAGGTCTGTAACCACCCGGAGCTGTTCGAGCGGGCTGACGTCGTTGCGCCGTTGTTTGTTAGCGCGCCTGCTATGCTCGGGCTCGGTGGCGGGCCTGGCGTGCCGGGCGGTTGGACTGGGACCGTCCCCTATGCCGCGAGCGGCGCGATCGCGCTGCGTATTCCGAAGAGGGTTTACCGTGAAGGAGGCTTGCTTTGCGAGATTGGGTACCGGTCTGATGCGGGGATGAGACGGTTGGTGGTGAATGACCGGTTTAGTGTGTTTGCGCCTGAGCGCGTGCAGAGGGAGATTGTTGCGGCGGAGGGAAAAGGTACGCTTTAGAGGAATTGCAGAGTTGAGGAGGGGGGTCATCGATATTCGGAATATTGACCCCGTTCCACCCCGACCGACTAGATCTCGGATGTTTCTCCTTCCTGCGCTTCATCGACACGTCTCCCGCCGAGCTGGAGCGGGCAGCAAAACAAGACATATTGATGCGATGGGTGGAGCTTCTTCTCAGGCGCGAGATGGAAGACCGTATCCGGAAATACTATCAGCGGAACGAGCTCGAGTACGTGGTTCCCCCGAGGCTTTTTTTCGTTCTGCTTTCTCATCTGCGATGCAAAGACTAGTGCTAACATCATGCGTTTGGAATCAGGGCTCCCACTCGGCGATTGCTGATTTCATGCGTTACGGACGTTGAGGATCGGCTGGGCGAGGTTGAGGTCTCGGGTTTGCCGAGTCTGTTTGGAATCGCGCAGAATGTGGCTGGGTCGAGTGGGTTGCGGAATCTTGGCGCTGCGTATATTCCGCCTGTGAGTTAGGCCCCCCGTCGTGTTTGGGTTTTGTTTCGCTGATCGTCGGTCTTTTCGGGTGGTAACTAACGTCGTCACTCCTATTCTCTCTGACGCCCAGGCTCTCGCTGCACCCCCCGAGCTGCTCTGTTCAGACCAAAGCTTCGTGCGCGCCCAGCGCTCGATCCTCCACGGCGATCTGCTCCGCGGGCTCCTCGCTGGCGGTATCTCTCACCTCGGCGAGCGTGCTGATGACACCGCCCTCGTGCGCACGCTGGTGCGCGAGGTTGCTCCGCGCGGTATTGCCGGGGATGCGTTTACGAAGCAGGGGTTCACGCATGTCGTCGTGCCGTGTAAGTGATTCGCGGCGAGGGAGCAAGTGAAACAGGCGAAAGGTATATTTGCCTCGCGAAACCGCTCACCCAACCCTCCCTGCTTCCAGCCATGGAGAAGCTGTATACGCACTCGGCGAAGATGCTCGTTCTGGAGAGGATGCTCCCTAAGCTGAAGGCCGAGGGTCACCGCGTGCTTATCTACTTCCAGATGACGAAGATGATCGAGCTTATGGAGGTGAGATAGGCGGATTCGTCCGCGCAGCCTGTGGAATTTGAATGCTAGCATGTATGCTTACATTATCGCTCCTTTAACCTCAGGAGTATTTGACGTACCGCCAGTATATGTACTTAAGGCTGGACGGGTCCACTACTATCTCTGACCGTCGCGACATGGTTACTGATTGGCAGACGAGGTTGGTTGCGCGATTGTTTACTAATATTTTCTGTGATGTTACGCACCATGTATGCTGACCCTGGACCTTGTATGAAGGCCCGAGATCTTTATTTTCCTGCTCAGTACCCGCGCGGGCGGTCTCGGTATTAACCTGACGGCTGCCGATACTGTTATCTTCTACGATAGCGATTGGAACCCTACCGTAGACCAGCAGGTTCGTTGCACTTTTGGTCAAAAGCAAATCGAAGCTGGGTCCCTCTTATGAATTCGCTGACCGCATTCCCTTTCGTCAACGTACTTTCTAGGCGATGGACCGCGCACACCGCCTCGGGCAGACGAAGCAGGTTACCGTGTACAGGCTTATTACGTCGCAGACGATCGAGGAGCGGATTTTGGAGCGCGCGAAGCAGAAGGACGAGGTTCGATATTACTCTAGGGTGGTTGGCGTAGATGGGGAGGCAAGGTGGAGGCTTCTGATGCGTACTAATACCGTCTCCCGATTTCGGTTTCTGCCATCAGATCCAAAAGGTTGTTATCTCTGGCGGCGAGTTCAAACAAGTCGACTTCAACAAACCCAAGGAGGTCCTTTCTTTGCTCCTGGACGATGAAGAGTTGGAGGAAAAACGTACGTGCCTCATCGATTTCTCGGCCCCCAATATGTTGAGACTTTCCCCTGCTGTCGTTCTCACCCCCCTTCCTCCTCCAGTCCGTCAGGATGCGATCCGGCGCAAAGCCGAAGAAGAGGAAAAAGAGAAACTCGCCCGAGGTCGCAAGAACGAGCTCAAGCAGCGCAAACGGGCGCGCGACCAAGCCCACGACGCCCCGACTCCTCCCGCCACAACGGACGCCGACACCGCCACCGCCGGCAGCAGCAGCGGCATAAACCTCGTCGCGAACCCGGGCTCGTCCCGTGCTGCATCAGACACGGAGACGCCGCCGCCTGCCAAGCCCGCACCCAAGCGCGTGCGCAAGAAGGCCCAACCGGCAGAGGGGGGTGAGAAGAAGGAAAAGGCGAAAGGGAAGGCGCCTGCTGCACCTCGCAAGCCAAAGGAAAAGAAGCCGCCTGCTACACCCGCGACGCCTGCGACGCCTGCTACACCTGCAACGCCGGCTGCGCCGGATGAGATGGATATCGACGTTGTGTGATCTTGCGATGTGTCTCGAACCCCCCCTGTATACCACTATTTTGTTTTTCTTTTCTGTCTGGTGAATATGTGACGGGGATGGGGAAAAGCCGGTGACAAGAGTTGTCTCTGAGTTTGATACGAGTGGCCAGCGGAGTCAGCGGACGAGTCCTGCTGCGTGTGCGAAACGGACGTTCGACAAGTCTGACGAGTTTGGTGGCAGCTCGGTGAACCTGTCCGTGCCCCCGTGTTCAGAGAAACGTGTCGACCAAGTCCAGATCGACTCGGTCCTCCTCCTCCAACTGAATCGCCTCAGCGTCGACGACGGCATGGACGGCAAAAGATATCCAAGCCTGATCCTGTCCGTCAGACTGCATCTGACAACCTCCCCCCAGGAGAACACTCACTCGCACAACGAGGAGCCCGCCCTCCCCACCCCCCGGCACGTTGCTGACGCTTACGTTGAATTTTGATTTGACCTTGATCGACCGTGATCCGCCGACGCCAACCCTCTTCAAAAACTTTTTTACCAAGACTTCCACCGCACAAACGTGACGACCTAGTTGAGAACGCCTCCTTCGACCTTGGTCGACACGGATTTTGATCTCACCGTGATCCACCGTGATGCCCAACACCAACCTTCAACAACGATAAGAGAACGCCTCCTTGGCGGTCTTTGATTTGAGCAGTGATTGATGCCCCGACGCCAACTTGTTTTGACTTTTTGGCTCTGAGCCTTTTTGATTAGTACATAGATATAAATTACAACTTAGTGAAACTACCTCGGAATCTACGAGCGAACCCCTTCGCCCCTGTTGCCCGTCGGAGTGCAAGCAACCTCTTTTCTGCAGACGACGCTCCGACGCCGAACCTCGCGCGAAACTCTACTGAAATCACCTCCGCACTACAAAGACAAGCTGCGGTACACACTCGGTCCCCCCCACCATCTCCGGCCCGCGCATGCGCGCCTGCCGACGCGTTTTTTTCCCCCTTGGATGCAAAAAAAAAAAAAAAAAAAACGGCGGGGACGTGTGGTGCTGGACGCGGGCTGGCGGGATATTATTGGGAGACGCGCGAGGAGGGGGAGGTGGTGGGTGGACGCGGAGCGCTCGCTCGCGATGGCCGGCTGCGCCGGCGACGGGGTTTTTGTTTCGGGAGAGCATGCAGGGAATGCCGAAATGTTCCCACGAAAAAAAAAACCCGGTTCTGTGTTGTTTCATGAACGTTTATGCTCTCTTCGGTGCACGAGCTGACCGGCACATGTACCGACCCCACCTCAGACTTCACCAAAACGTTTAGTCGCGACGAAATATCCGGCGGTCAGCCTCCCCACCCTCCCCCCCACGCACCACCGTCAAAGACGGAAGCATCTACTTCGAGGCTAACCAGCCAACCCTTCCCGCCGCCGCCCGATCCGTCGACGCCGTCGCTGAAATGGCCGCTGCTGCCCGTCCCGACGACGTGGGCGCACCGTAGAGGCTGCCGCTGCCCCCGCCCCGCAGGTGCCTTTCTTCCCTTCGAGTCTTGCTGCGAACCCACCGTCTCCGCTGCCGACGCCCGTCCCGTCTCCGCTCTGGCTGGCGCCGCCCTCGCTTCCGCCGACGCGCGTACCTTCGCTGCTGAACCTGACGCAGCCGTGGCTGCCGACGTCTCCGCTAAAGTCGACTCTCACGCACTGTCCGCCGCCGCTGCCGCCATTACCGCGGACGTGACTGCGTCTTCCTCACCGTCAGGTGGACCGACCGCTGCGGTGCTGACGGTCTCCGCACCTCTTCTCTATGATCCGCCGTCATTCCCCGAGCAGGCCCCTCCTAAGGGCGCCAAATTTCGGTAAGATTGAGCGCGTCTCAAGGCCCATTCCCCGTCCGATTTCAACTCGGCGTGAGTTTCTGTGGGCATTAGCTGCCCAACGTACGCGTTGATCTCTTTTGTCGACCACGCTGACTTGCTCTCACTTCAACTTACACGGATACTGCCCATTCTTTTATTTAGAGAGGAAAGTCAGTGTACTGCCCATGGACATTTTTATTCGAGCTAGCGAAGAAGATGGCCGGGCACCAGATAGAGCCGTCCTACGAAGGCATGCCCTAGATCACGTGCAAGATAGTCTTCCCGATCAACGGGCAGGAGATGACTTTCAAGGGCACCGACAAGCACAAGCACAAGCCCACTGCCAGAATGCTCGCCGCTATGGTGGGATTGCGTCGGATGCGGGTAGGAGCATCCGAACCTTGAAGCATTCCGAGGTAACTTCACTGCTCGTGTGGAAGTCATGCATCAATTATTTTTCCATCCTGAATGTAGGACACCGAGTTCGCGGAGTGGGACATCGACTTCGACATTCTCGAAAAGTGCATCGTGGAAGGAGAATCGGAATGGGGACGTCGCGGGGCTGGGCGGAAGGTAGGTTGTCGATACTATTCATGCGCTCCCTTCGTTATGTGGATAGGAGGATATGACTCTCCATGTTCATTTCCCTCGTGCGCTCCATCGTTTTCTTTAGAAAGGGACATGGTCGACCCACGCAAAAGGAACCGATCTCCTAGTTATCTTGACCCCAGAGCCGCCGGCAAAAAATATCGGAAAGGAAGCTGGAGACCCAGTCCCCTCGCCAAAAGGGTGAAGCACCTCGGAATCCACATCACGCCCCCAACGGCAGCAGCTGAAGAGTGCTTCGCTCGCTGGTTGCTCCGCGAAGCGCCGACGAACGAAGGCACGGCCTACCGCGTCGAGATCGTCGAAAAACTGACGAGAGCTATCATCGGCCCGGAGCCCCACCTGCAAGTAGCGATTTTCGGCTCTCTCGCTTATCGTCTTTTCATTCGAAGAGGCGATATTGACTTGATTATCGCAGACCCAACTGCCCTTGCAGACCTCAGTAAAGACGAGGCATATGCCAAGCTCGAGGAAATCAGCAAACGGCTTGCGGGGCTGATCAGCGACATCGATTTGATCTCGGGGAAGGTGGCTCTGCTCAAGTGCACCGACGTAATGTCCGGAATATCCGTCGACATCTCCCTCCAGTCGGTCGAAGATGCTCGATGTGGCGCGGAAGGTGTCCATCTCATCATGCTTATCGTGAAGCAAATGCTCCGCGCCGGCGATCTCCATGAACCTTTCTACGGCGGTATCGGAGGGATGACCTCCGTATGCCTCGTCTCCTGCTTCCTCGAGATCCACCCGACGGAGATTTCATTCCGGTATCTGAACCGACGTGGACCTCCTCTCGGGGAGATCATCTTCGACTTCCTAATTTATTACCAAACTAGATTCGATACCGAGGGCACAGGGATTTCAGCGGCGGCCATTGTGGTCGACCCACAGCTCCTCCTGTTCGAAAAGGACACTAGGCGTGCCCCCTCCCCAGACTTCGAACCACAAATGCAAATGCAAAACACACCTCACACTGCGAATCAGTGCCATCTGGTTGTCTGACACCGCCCAACGGCCGCTCAGCGGATCGTCAATCTGTCGCGGACCCCGAGGGCATGCGTGAGCAGGACTGCTGATAATATGAAAACTGAAAGGGTGGTGTCGGCTCTGGAGCCTTGTGTCGTGTCCTCCCTGGGCCCTAAGCATGTTGTTGAATCCTTTTTTCGAAGGAGATGGATCAGATCAGATCGAAGGTGCTCGATGAGCGAAAGGAAATATTGGACTTTTCCGTTCACTAAATTCTTTGTATTGGGACAAACTCGCTCATGAGCGAAACAGAGGGCACCATGCCGACCGGAGCCGGACCAATAGCACGCCGGCCGAAGTACTTCCGCGAGGTCCCCTACTGCGCCCGCAAGGCGCCGAAGGAGGTGCTTATTTTCTGGACACGGAATGAAAAGGAGGAGCGTGAATCGCGCAAGAAGGCTGAAAAGGAGGCCCTCAAGGGGCGCTAGATCGAGGAAGAGCTTCGCGAGGCCCAGTGCCAAGCGCGGAAGCTCAAATTCCTGATCACGCAGACGGAGCTCCACAGTCACTTAATCACGCCGCGGAGACGACCCCGACCGCCCCAGTCCAGTCCGAAATCGACTTTGCCGCCGACGACGCCCTGCTCGAAGCCAAAGCCCGCGGTACTGCGCAGGAAGCGCTCGCGAAACAGCTCGCGGCCACGCGCCCCTTCGACGAGGGTGCGCGCGCCCGCCGCGCAGAAGCCCTCGACTGCCGGGCCGTCCTCCGCCGTCCCCGCCAAGGACGCCCCCTTCCACGTTCTCATCCCCTTGTATCACCTCATCGTAACGGACGAGAAGCGCTTGCAGTGCATCAAATGGCAGTACATGATCCTCGACGAAGTGCAAGCGATCAAGTCGTCCACCTCCCACGGTGGAAGACCCTCCTAACATTCATCTGCCGCAACCAGCTCCTCGCCGGCATGCCGATCCAAAAATCGATGCAAGAGCTGTGGGCGCCCCTGCACTTCAACCTGCCGACCCTCTTCGACCCACACGAAGAGTTCATCGAGTGGTCGAGGCGCACGCCGAAAACAAGGGCGCCCTCAACGAGCACCTGCTCAAGCGGCTCCACAAGATCCTCAAGCCCTTCAGTCTGCGCCGCACCAAGAAGGACGTTGAAAACGAGGTCGGGGATGAGATCGAGGTCGAAGTTTTCTGTCAGCTCATACCGCGACAGCGACGCGTGTACCAGGGCTTGAAGCATTGACATTGAGAAGTCCGAAGTGCGCCTTCAGAGCCTGATACCTTCTCTGGCTCTCCGGTCTGACGTTTGGACCGGGGTCTGGAGATCGGGAGCTCGAACACCACTAGTTGTGTTCGGGTAACCTCACGGGAGGTTGAATCGGGAGATGCTCGAATGTTTTTGTATATTTTTCGATTTTCATTTTTCCGGCCCCTGAAGCAAAGGTGCAAGGGCGTCCAGCGTTATCCTCCACCACCACGTCCCGCTTCCCGTCACCCACCCCGTGGAGATATTGTTCGCTCCTGGCTCCGATCAAGAAAAACGGCACAGGCCAGATGTCCATGATGAAGGCAGATACGAATTTTCATAGGCGAAAGAAATAGTACTATGTATCAGATCGACAATCCTGCGTCGCTCTTTGCATGATTGTTCTCCTTCGCTGCGGTCGTTGGGGAGCAGAGATCGCTGCTCGTGTTTGGCTACGGTGTTGCGTTCTCGGACTGCTAAGGCCAATGGGCCGACCAAGATTGGCAGGATGAAAGACGAGGGAGAGATATTTCTCGATTACGCGGCAATTCCCTCTTCCCCTCATCCCACAAGAGTCCCACATCCGCGCCTCCTCGAGAGCAAAAAAAGCAAACATCAAGGTAAAAGTAGCTGAAAACAAGTAACACGAGGTAAACCGCCGACCAGTAGTTCCTCACAGCCTCCAATACAATCGATTGCGGTCGAGCCACACAGCCAACGGGGTATACACCCCACACATCCACACCAGCGTCCACGCCAAGCTGCTCCAACCTGGCGGAAGCCAGCTCCGGAACCCAACATCAAAGAGGAGATCCCACAGCGTGACGCCCGCGTCGTCGCGTTGGACTCGGGGTCCGACAACAAGGGCGATCTGCACGACCTCGCTGACGAGGTACAGGAGAAGCGGGTTCCGGCCGAGCGCGACGAGCCAGCGGGCGACGGGTCCACGCGCAAGCCCGTGGATCTCGATCGCCCAGAACGCGAGGGAAAACGAGGAGATGGACGCCCCGCCGGCGACGAGGGCGAAGCTCGGGGTCCAGAGTTTCTTGGCTACTGGGACCCACCGATCGCCCGCGACCGCGCCCAGAGCGATGCTCGCCAGCCCGGATGTCAGCATGCTCCCCGCCATGCGCACGCGCCACCCGCCGTCGGTGTAGTCGCGGTGGTGCAGGCGGAGCAGGCTCACCCCGAAGAGGATCCCGGCCCAACCCGTGAGGATCGCCGTCAGCGTCGAGATTACGCCTTCTGGGTCGTAGGGGAGTACGGCGGATAGGGTGAAGGGGTCCGGGTTGTAGAGGTGGGAAGCGCCGAGGATGATGCGGTCGATCTGGGATTGAGCCGTGCATTCGGGCGGGGAGAAGGTGCCCTTTGTCGCGTTTCGGGGGCCACAGATGGGAGAGGAGGGGAAGGTTACGGGCACGTCGTACGAGAGGTATGTCCATGCGAGGAGGGCAGCAGTGGGAAATAGCCAGCGGAAGGCGAGCCAGGGGAGATAGGAGTAGGCGAAGGCGCAAGCTGTATCGAGATCAGGATTGCGCAGGGTGAGTTGCATATTCCACCTTTCTCTTCTATTCTTCGGATATTGGTCGCTAATACGTACCGAGATATACGAGGGCGATCCGCTGTAAGACGCCAAGATATCTAAAGTATTCCAAGCCTCCCGTTCCATTAAAAAGTCCGGGGGTGGTGGGAAGGTTCAAAAGCATTCCTATGAGGAAGAGTTGGGAAGCGCGGGAAACGATTGCGCCGGGATCACGCGGTCTGTTGTGAAAAGCTATTGGGATAGCCTAATTAGAAAGAGCGGTCAGTAAAGAAAATGAGACGGGGGGAAAGCTTTCGAACAGTTGAGAGAAACGCACCACTGTAAAGGAAAAGCGTGATATTAAGCGCAGGTTAGGCGAGTTCGAATGACCGAAAGCCTGCAAATACGCCAAGCGCGACACGATTACTCACCGCCCATGATGAAGAGAAAATTGGGGAACACTACATCGGCCAACGTACACCCGATCCACTCGGCATGTTTGAGCTGCGAAAAAGCCGCATCAGAAATCTGGTAATTGGCCAAGATCATGAGAAAGATGGTGGCTCCTCTCAACACATCGAGCGAGACCAATCGCGGACGGGAAGATGAAGGCTGATTGGAGGAGCGGCCATGCAGCAGCGGAGTAGCGGAAGTGGGCTCGGGTATCGTGGCTCGCGGTCCAAGCGCGTTGCGCGCCCCACGCGCACGCCTCGCTTCCTCCTCGTCCTCGGCGGGCATGTCCGAGTCGTACCCGCTCGAGTCGCCCTCGTCGTCCTCTTCTGCCTCGGGTTCAGGAGGAGAGGTGATCGAGGGGAGGGGCGGATGTGCTGCCTTCATGTTGAGGTCGAGCAGCTTTCTGTCGGCGGAAATGTGCGAGGAGGCAGAGCGGTAGGGGTCGGTCTGGGACTGGGAGGAAGCGGAGCGGAAGGAGCCTGTGGAGGAAGCCAGGGAGTTTGAAGACGTGTCACGGGATAGCTCTTTTTTGGGGGGGAAGGGGATGGGGGGGAAGAAAAAGAAAAGACGGCAAGGATTCAGTTTATGTTTTGACGGGCGGCGCGCCTTCGTACCATTGAAGACTGGGACTTACCCGAGTTGTTCAGCGGGAACTGTTTGTCAGTTGAACATGAGGGGGCAGCCGAAGACGACTTTGCTGACGCGGGCATGTTGACCAACCGGCAACCCCTTCTCCCGACGACGACGAGACGAGAGACTCGAGAGTCGAGTCTTCCATTCGCGTCTCATGCCGTGGTTCCGGGCCTGTGACGGTGTTTCGACTGGGCGTGTTTTTGCTCTGTTTTTGCGCTGGTTTCAGACTTGCTGCTGGCCCTTTTTTCATTCGCGCCGCATCACAGGCGCGGTCTGGAAATTCTGCTTCTCCTCCACCGCAAACTCCCATCTTCAACGTGGACCTTTGACCTTGGACGTTGGACCTTGGACCTTGCCCCTGAAGAAAGACTGATCGGACTTTGTCAACGCCAGCTGACGCTAAAGACTGTGAGACATACCATGGAGGTATGCGAACTGCCCCAAAAACCGCTGCAGACCTTTTCTCTTCGGCGCACGAAAACGGGGGCTGATCTCACCTCAAACCCGCCACACTCCATGGCTCACTGCCTTTTCTTCGCGTTTCTCTCCTCTTCTTTTCCTTGACTATCCAGCAAATGGTCGCCGAGCTCGATGCGCTGCTGAAGCAGGTCCTCAGCGGCCAGAACGTCCACCAGGTATGTTCGGCGCTGACCCTTTCCCTCCTGCCCCCGCTGGCCGTTCTTTGGAACTTGCCCTCACACTTCTTCGACCCTTCCTCTCCCTAGGCGACCACCGACTTGAACGACCGCTTCTTCAACACGGCCCAGGTCATCCCCGCCATGGCTACCCTCGCGACGCGCTCGCCTGAGGAGGGCGTCCGCAACATTGCCGCCGTCGAGCTGCGGAAGCTCGTGAAAAAGAGCTCTGGCGCAATGTGGGAGAGCATCGATGCTCAGACCAGGGATCAGATGAAGCAGACCTTCCTTGACGTGATGGTCACTGAGCCTGGGTGAGTGCATAAGCGGGACTGAGTTTCGGACTATGCAGAGGGGTGAAGGATGGCGGCAATAAATTAACGAGCCGTGGTGGCGCCGCATTTGTTTGCGGTGGCATATTTACAGGGAGGGAGACCTTCCTCATAACGATGTCATGCGCGTAAATTTTACGCGCATGGATATCACTCGCATTGCTGACGAAATTTATTCTCTAATCCTTTTTCGTGAATCGTCCCCTCTTGCTGAAGACGTCTTGTTCGCCACTCGGTTGCCCGCGTCATCTCCGAAGTTGCAAAGGTCGAGCTTAGCCAGGGCCGATGGACCGAGCTGATCACCTTCCTGTACGGTTGTTGCCGGAGTCCGAGCGCTGGACACCGTGAGGTCAGAATACACGCGCATTTATCTTCTTGGCACGACGCAATCCTGCAAATGGTCCTGAATTCATTTGCTTACTTTTTCTTACTCCCGATTCAGGCCGGCGTTTACGTCCTCTTTACCCTATTCGAGGTGATCGCGGATAAACTCCAGGAGCACATTCCGCAGATGTTCGCTCTTTTTAGTCAGACTCTTGCCGACCCCGAAAGTCTGGAAGTCCGCATTACTACAGTCCGGTAACTACGGTCGCTTCGATCTCGGGATTTCAGTGGTGGCGTCGCGTCCCTGTTTTCGATCCACTAATCTGGGTCTCCTCAGCGCTCTCGGAAAGCTAGCCGATTTCCTTGAACCTGATACGCCTATCGAGAACGAGATTGTAAGTGTCTGAACAGGTTGTTGACTCCGGTGAACTTGGAGTCGCATAGAATTCATTTTTCTTACTGATTATCTCGTTAATATGAAGCAACTCTTCCGAGGACTGCTCCCGGGCATGATTACGGTTATCCAGCAGTGCTTGGACAGCGGAGACGAGAGGAGTGCTATCGACGGAATTGATGTTTTCGACGGCTTGCTCGTTTTGGTACGAAACCTGATTAACCGCCTTCCACCTTTCGCCCGACCCGGATGTTTTTGTCTGATCTCATTGCGCCCTGATTCTTTGAGTAGGAAGTTCCTCTTCTCTCCAATAACATCGGCGACTTCATTAAGTTCTTCTTCACTATCGGCTCTAACACGAACTACAGCTCGAACGTGCGCAATATGGCTCTCTCCTTCATAATGTGGTCCGCCGTCTACAAGACCAAGTCGATCCAAAAGCACAAGCTCCACATTCCCATCATTGCCGCCGTATTCCCCATCGGTGTCGAAGAGGACGTGGCCGCCGATGAAGACGAGGAATCCCCCGCTGCGCTTGCGCGCAGCGTCATCTCTGCCCTCGCAACCAACTTCACCCCCGCCCTCATCTACCCCGAGGTTATGAAGCACGTGTTCACGTACCTTCAGAACCCTGACCCGCGCGCTAGGAAGGCGGCGCTTCTCTTTTTCGCCGTCATTGTCGATGGATGCGCGGGCCACATGCGCGGCGAGATGGCGACTCTGCTGCCGATGGTCTGCACCGGACTTAAGGACCCCGAGATTATGGTGCGCAAGGCTGCGTCCGTAGCGCTCACTTCCATGGGAGGTATGTATTTCGCAGCAGCGTCTAGGGCATCTGACAAGGGTCGATTGGAACGATTAGAACCTACTCTTTATTCGACTCACCTTGTTTACTTTTCGGCGCTCTTTTCTCTAGAGGAGCTTAAGGAGGACATTGCCCCCTTCCACGACGATCTCCTCCCAATTTTGTTCAACCTCATGAACGACCCGAGCCATGAGATCCAGAAGGCTGGCGTCGACGCCCTGGAGACCATTATCGACGGCCTTGGCGAGTCGATCCTCAAATACCTGCCCACTCTGATGCAGAGGCTCGTTCAGCTCATTGACGCTAGCGAGAGTGCGAACGTCAAGCGTAGTGCGACTATGTGCATTGGTAGCGTCGCGAGCGCCGCCGGGGATGTACGTTTTTTTTTATCGGATCATGACCTTTAGTCTTGGGAATTCCGTGTGTGTGTGTGGGGGGGG
>KZ994257.1:0-13622 GCA_003614705.1 Blyttiomyces helicus | reverse complement strand
TTATTTTTCCCATCAAGTATAGGACTTTCCAATTCCATCTGCCCCTGCTGTTTCCAACATCGATGCACCCAGATTAGTTGCCCCCCCACCCTTGCAGAATAGAATGACTGGTGACTTTGGCTGGATGACAACACCAGCGAAACATGTCAAAGACGCCTGAAAGGGGGTTTTCCTGGGACGAGGGTTATTTACAGCCACATGTTGGACTCTGGACTGCCAGATGATCCCGTCTGTGTGGGTTCGGCCAATTGTCGCCTTCGAACAATAATGACTGACAGCGGACACTGAAGTTATAGGCTCCACCCCTTTGTTTCTCACCTGCCTGTTCAAGTCAACCTTGACGAGCGCAAAACAACCAAAGGGCAAAGAGAATGCGCAGCACCCCCGGGCGCCACCCCGCCACCCCCACCCCCGCCGCCTCTCAAAGGAAGCACGCCGGACGACGTTACTGATTGCTTAACACGAAAATGTGGGTGGAAGATCTTGTCGCTGGGGTCGACGATGCTTTCTTCCGAAAAGAAAAAAATGAATGGACTCCGGGTAGCCGGGCCATTTGATGAGGTAGCCTTGGGAGTAGGATCCCTCTTTGCGTCCCACATTATAATTGGAGAAAAAAAGGATATGAATGAGCCAAAAATATCATGATTCATTGCATGTAATTCGTTTGTTCGCATCCAAGATGTCCAAATCTTCTTGAACCAGGAAGGACCAAATATCCGCAACACCTTCAAAGCCGAGTCACGGATGGGGAACTAGAAGGAATACTGAATGACCAAGCCCTGTTGGTCACCAACAAGCTAAGGAACAGGGGGCTGGGCAATCAGCTACAGCCCAGGGGGCTAGTGCTATGTCTTATCATCAGGACTGTATTGATGAACAGCTCAAGGAGGAATGAAGACCTATTTACAAACCACCTTCTTGTTCCACGCCCTCCAACATAGGTTCTGTGGCCAAGCTGCCCTTCTCAAACCCTGCACCACTATCGCATGGAACAACCTTTGTTATGTTGACCACTTCACTGACGCCAATGCATATGCTGGTAGTGTCCGGTTTACTAACACCCAGTTGGCCCTTTGCGTTATCAAAGTAAGGAACAAAGACTGCATTGGCAAAACCTTTGCGACTTGGGATCCCAACAATCAAATTCGTATAAGCACTTTATTTCTAAGGAATGGAAATTGTTTGACAATCTTATTCGTGCACTTCGCGTGGTCAAGGAATACGTTAACAGGGCTCGCCACAATAAGAACCTCCGCCCTGTTGGACCAAAGCCGATTCCCCCTCAAGCTCACAATGCTGAAGGAGCCAAGGTTAAGGAAATTCAACAAAGGCAAAGTCAGCGCAGGCAGCGACAGCAACGGACACCATGATGGCAGAGGTAAGTCTAAGACCAAGGTGAAGCTAAGTCCAAAGATAAGTACAAAGGAAAACCCTATGATAAATCTGCAGATGATTTCCGTAAATGTGGGCTTACTGGCCATGGGCCTCACTCTTTAGTGGCCCCACCCACACAAATTCACTTCGGCTCTGCCTCTGTACTCACAGCCTCGGCTGTGAATTTCTACTGTGGCCGCGGTCCTAGCGTTGGAACAAACTATGTCAGGCAAAGCCCACTTTTTGGTGGCACCCATCTCCAACATTATTGTCCCAATGGGTTCCATGTCTCGATAAACACTGTTGAAAACCAAGAAGTCCTTCAGATTACCTCTGGAATAAATATGGCTGTTAGTGAGACTGCACTTGGAACAGATAACAGCCTCTACGTCATAGCTCTTTTTCACGTTGAAGATCACTTTGCACCTGATAAGAACATTATATCCTTTCCTATTGTGAATATGGGGGACAGCTCTTCAGGTTCCAAGAAAGGTGAAGATCGACATAAACTATTCCTGAAATGTTCTTAATCGGAATATCACATGTGCCATGAACGGTAAGGACACCCAGCCACAACCTTTGCTAGTCAAATTATTAAAAAATCCCTTGGCAGCACCATAAATCGTATGTTCGGTCACCAGACAACATCACCAGTGAGCCTTGTGCATTGGGAAACACTGAGGATGTGCTGATATATCTAAGTCCACAATTTACTCGCTAAGGCAAGTTCATGTTGACGTCTGCGGCCCTATGACCCCTACATATTAGGGTTCTTAAAGTAATTCTTGAAGCAAATCTATTTTTCCCTGCGCCAGCATATTGTTGGCGCGATGCCTTTCATTTCTCCTTTAAGATCTTTGAAAGTGTCGTCTATGTTCCCATCAAGGAGATCCCCAATGGTCGGAAGATGGAGCCCAGGCGGCGGCTTGGTTTGAATTAGATTCAAATGTTCAAGTACTATCAAATATGTGGAACATATGACTGGGGACACATTTGAAGGACGCTTTGCCGAGAGTTGTCTGGACCAGCCAATATTCCCAAGGATAGGACTTCAAACAAACAAGGCATGAGTTGAGAGTCGTGACTTTTCTAAACTGGTTTGGGTGAGGGAATCAAGATATTGACTTGGTCCTCTTAATAGCAAAGCTGACCTGGAGGTCCCATGTGTCTTGGGATTGCAAGAATCTGCCCACAATACCCCTGTCAGTTTCAGCACCTTAGCTTTCACCACTTGTTCATCTCTCCATCCTAGCTTGAGTTCACTAGTAAGATTAGATTTGGAGGATCTGGGCCACCTTATTCCTGCCAAGTCCACCTCTAAACATAATAGACAGCCAGACAGCCTGAGGGCATGTACACATAACCTATTGGAAGACCTGAAAACAGGGACACTTAACTTAGAGACAAAAAGGCAAAGGAGGTGCAACTCAACAGAAATGTTGAAATAACCATAGACAAGCCTAGACATCTTGTCAATGAAGTGGAGATTGCATTTGCGGAATTGTGCAAGAAGAGGAACTGCATTTTGGGAACTTTGAGCAAATAAATGACGCATTGGCAGAAACCACGGTTATTGAAATCGCTAGTGACTGAGAAAAAAGAGCGGAGACCCCTTACTTATGCTAAATGCAAACTCCTGGGTGATTAAGGCAGTAATAGATTCCTTGCTTAAGCACAATGTTTTCGGTTCTGTTCAGAAAATTCAAAAGGAAGTTCGACCTGTCCGATATTCTTGGTTTTTGTGTAACAAAAAGAGAAGAGTATGAGAAGGTAATTCGTTACAAGGCCCAACTTGTTGCCCAAAGTTTTTTGCAAAGACCTGGACTAGAGTATGAGGAAACTTTTTCCCCCGTCATGGATGTCACAACTTTTTGTTTACTAATTTCCCTTGCGGCCAAAGAGGATGCTGAAATGAGATTAATGGACATTGTTACCACATAGCCATACGGGGAATCAGACTAGGATGTCCATATGAAAGTACCTGACAGATTCGCATCACGGAAAGCAAGTTCCTGGGCTACGTATTGTGTACGCCTTCAATCACTCCACAGACTCAAACAATCTGGCCCCATGTGGTACGAAAGGGAAACAGACTTTCTATAGAAAGCAGGCTGTGATAACAGTCCTCATTAACCTTGTGTGTTAACTAAAGGGACATCAAATAGTGGCTTTGTTACTATAGCAGGTTATGTTGACAACCTTAACGTCATCAGTCCATCAAATGAGATTGACTCTATAGTTAATCTCCTCATGGTTGAATTCAAGATGAAGGACCTTCGCAAGATGTTGTTCTGCCTTGGCCTACAAGTAGAGCACTTCAAAGAGGGAATATTGCTGCACCAGTAGACCCATTCAGGCCCTATCATCCAAAAGCACATCCTATTTAAAGACATGTACACATACCTTGCGCCCATAGGTCTAAGATCTAGCTGGCACCGCTGACCTTGGTTTCTTTTGAACCCGGGCACAGACTGCCACGCCTGAATTAATTGGCTACACTGATATAAGACTCATGTCTGATCCCACAAAAGCTAAATCACAGACAGGATATCTCTTTACTAACAATGAAAATGCAATTCCATGGTGTTCAGTGACACCACCATTGATTATGAAGTAGCCCACACGCCCTTAAGAGCAATCACTTTACTTTAGTACATCAACTCTGGCAACAATGAAGTGAACACCTGTCATTGTCCAATGAACAACACTACTAACCACCGAGTATTGTCTGGGCAATGGACAACATTACTAATCACCTGATATTTTCTAGACTATGGACAACAATACCAATCTCTTAGTATTGTCTACTAGTTGCAGTATTGTCTCCAACCATGTCTGGATTTTGTAGCCTATTGGCTTTTTCTTTAAGTAGCACCCACCCAACCTGGAGAAAACGGGCACCTTTAATCTTCAGTCCATTCCCCTTCACTTCCTTTAAGAGAGAATACCATTCTAGGAATAACATTTTCAAGTTTTGCCGGCTCTGTCACAGCCATCCTGAGCCCCTGCCAACCAAGCCCATCTGACCATCGCCCTAAGTAACTACGCCAGAGCTTCTCAAGAGCTGACGACTCAACACAGGAGAGACACAAGGACATCTCTAGCAGAGAACAGAGAATTCCATTTGTCAGGTAATGTTCCTAAAGAACATGCCTGAAACAACATAACAACCCAATAGCAGCACAAGGGCACAGGGGGGAGGCCTGTGGAGAAGAAGTGCATTGTCGCATGAAGGGGGAGGGGAGAGGGGGCAGGAAAGGATGGTAGATTGACTGCAAATGAGGAGGTGAGGAGAAGGGAAAGGGAACGGATAGCTTGGACAGCTTTTGAAAATATTTGTCAGGGCTGGCTGGACCAACCCATTCTGAAGGGACCCGGTGTCCCTACCAGTGCGCCTGTTCAGAGGGGGTAGGGGGTCAAACAGCTCTTGGGAATCCAATTCACACTGCAACAATCAAAGCTGAAAGATGAGATGGGCAATGTTCATTTTGGAAGATCGAAGTAAGGACAAGCAGCCATACCCAGGAGGAGTGATGGGTTGGTAGGAGGAAGGGAACAGAGAAGGGACGACATGAGGTGGGATATGTTTAAGAGGGTAAGGGCAGCAAAGGGGAAGAGGAGGGATTAGGATGAGAAAATTTGCTGGCTATAGGGGGTCAAGAAACAGGGCTAAGGAGGGGAAGCTCAACAGCAGGCGAGGATGAGAGGGCAGGGGAACATCGGGATGAGCAAGAGCAGACAGGGAAGGGCCTTTCATTTGTCACAATGTTGCCCTTGCTCTTCCTCTTCCCGCCTCTTTGACTCTTCTTCTTTCGCACCTGCCATCTCCCCTCCTACATCCCACCACCGACCCTTAGTATTCAAGTAGTCAGATAGCAAACATAAAAAGGGGAGAGGGGGGGTGGGGTGGGGCGGGGGAGAACGCCCATGTGCAATGTTTCAGGCGCTCAGTTCCCTTTGACCTCTTTCCCCCCATGCCAATACCCACATCTCGCACGGACAAAGATAGAACCTGAGACAAGGCAAGAGAGGGCCATTTTGATCGCTAGCTGGACTGCCCCAAATATAGGGACGTCGCTTCCTGAGCAGCGCACCCATAGAGAGGGTGGGGAGGCAAGGGGGTGAGATTCGTCTAGGGTTCTAAGCAGCGATACTAAAGAAGAGCAAGGAGATAGCTGTAAAAATTACAAGATGATTGGAGAAACAAAAGAGGCCATACCCGTATCTGGCGCCCCCAGGGAGAGGAAACTGAATCTTGATGCCCATTCCCCGTGCAAACCACATTCTTGACACTTGGACAATAATTGGACGAAACTTGGACGATATTTGGAGACAACAATCCTGGAGCAGAAAAAGTAGAGCTGAGGAGAATAGGGGAGCAGCAGGGTGTAGCAAAAGAATTCCACACCCCCATCCATGTTGCTTCGTAGCATCATGTACCTTCCAAAAAATAAAACGTCTAAGTTGAGTGGCATTCAAGGCAACGGCATATTTGGCGGGGTGTCGGCGCACTGCTTCATCCACACCTCCATCAGCATCCTCTTCCACTCCTTTCCTTTCTATGCAGTCTTTTTCTTAACCTGTAATTCCTCCCCTCTCAGCTCAAGCACTCCACGTGCAAGCTCTGCTTTCCGTGCATGTTCACTCGATGTCATCCTCAGAGTCAGTTTCGGGAGTCTTGTTGAGCAACACAATGATCCGCTCTATCGCCCCTGACATGAGAGCAGGCTCCAAGATTTGTTTTTGCCTGGGGTGGCGGTCTTGGACAGGGATGGACGAACTTGAAATCCCCCTTTTCGGGAGATCTGTTGTCCTCACAGGCGGCTGGTATCAGACAGTATTCTTCTGTTTTATGAGAGGAAGGCCGCTTGAAGATGTTGACAGCTCTGTCAGGAACAGCCAAGTATTCTCCGTGATAATTTTATACAGAGAGATGATTCATTGTCTTTGGTTTGTCTTCTTTGTTGTTATCCTCTGACTTCTTGGTCACAGGGAGGTTGATGGGGAGAGGCATCTTGAAGAATATGGGACTAATGTGGTGGTGCTTAGAGAGCAGAGCGGGGGGGGGGTGGACCGGCTAGCAGCGAAAAGGCTTTTGTCAATTGATATAGACAGTCAGAGTGCCGGTGGCGCAGACGACAGGTTTTCTGTGCCCTAGCGACTTTGCTTGCAATCCTACTGCTTGGAATCCTTGCCCTCCGCTGCACTCTCGTCGGCAGCAGCAGTGCTCTTTGGCTTGATATTGGATCTCCGCGGAAGGGCCCTTTACATCAATCATGTGGTTTTTGCCTGCAGCCACTGCGGGGTCCTGCTAGGGTCCGAGATGGCTGGGCTTGACAAAAAAACAGCGACATGGGCCACTCACCAAGAAACTCTTCGAAGAACTTTGGCGGATCTTTGATATCTTCGACTGGGCAATCTCTTCTTTCTATTTGCTGACTTTGGTTCTTCGATTAAAGAACCTGGTCTGAATGATATTGCTCGAGGAAAGCCAATTCTCCGATGTGGCCTTAGGGAAATACTGTTAGAATCCGAGCTGTTGATTCAAACTCCGCATGATCTCACCTATACCTAGTGCCAGATCTCATCTAGGCCCCACTCCCCTGACTGGCTTGAGTTTTGTCGTTGAGCGGTTCCATCTCCTTACTCAATGTATGAAGGACCTTTGTCCATGCACTGCCTTGCTTCTTCCTGTCTTTGAACTCCTTAATCTGTTTCCGACCCGCAAGGCAGAGCACCACGGCGTAGTTGCCACGCCAAGTGAAGGTCTCCGTTTTGGGTTTTTTCCCCCTTTTGCTTGGGTGCTGTCTTCTCACGGGGCTCCTTGGCGTGTTGGACAGGATCGCTGCTGAGAGGACACCATGGAAGGTGCTCGGTTTTGGCTGTTTAGTCTCCTTCCTTGATTGTTTCTTTGCTTGCTTTTCTCCTTCTGGCTCGACTCCTTGTGGTTTTTCCGTAGGCTGGCACAAAGCCATGTCCCAGGTGCCGGCCGCTTGGTTCAACAGTGTCGCGCAGTCTCTTCAAGACCACTTAGCAAAGCATTGGCAGTTCATGCAAGCTAAGCACAACATTAGGCTAGCCTGCATGACCACCATTGAAGAGGCCGCACAGAGGCGCATGCAAATGATGGACTGCACACAGATTCTGATAAAGTGAGTTCAGCTTTGTACACACTGGTATTGGCAGAGGGTTGTGTCCTCTCCTCCTGAAGTTCTGATAACTGTGATGAACTGATGAATTGGCGCTCTATGACACCAAGGGGAAAACAGAGTTAAAGATGCTAGCCTCGAGTTTACGAGTGGGGCCCCAACAAGGATAATGAAGGGGGTTTCTGATTGCGTTGAAGAAGGCGAAGGAACCAAAACAATTTAGGGACAGAAGTGTAGGTTTAATTTGGTGGAAAAGAGTCTGACTGAGAGCCGCAGGTTGGTTCTCCGTCACTATGTACACTATAGATGGGAATCTCAGAGTATAATCCAACGGGCACATGGGATTTTCCTCACTGGCAGCAAAGTCACACCAGGTCAGAGATTAAAGTAATGGGTGACGTCTGAAGATGGACCGGGAACAAAGATGGTCCCTGCTGTCAACAATCTCATGACCGCGTGTTCCCATAACCCTAATCCCACTGATTAATCCCACAAAATTAATGGAGGGAAAAAGGACATGAATGAGTCAAAAAGAGCCTAATTCATCACAAAACCCAAAGGTTCTGTGGCCATCCAAGGAGGTGGCATAATTTTATTAGGAGCACGTAGGAATTTGAGATTCAGAGGAGTGGAGATTAGTAGCCCCACGGGAATGAAGTTTGTTCATTTGTGGATGATGAGCCCAGATGGCTTCAGGGAGAGGAATGTGTTTTTGAGGAGGATGAGAAGCGCTATTTTCATATAGAATCGGGACTAAGATTTTTTTGGAGAAGGATTCCAAACGTTTACCTAAGGAGTAGAAAAGATGATATCAGTGTATTCTTTTCCACCCTCTTGTGTTATAACGTGGACAGTTTGGTAAAGGCAATCCTTTCCATCTTTCTTGCGTCTCAAGACGTGCAGTTGTTCTCAGGGCCGTCACAAGCCACTCTCTGGGGGAGTTCTCGGCCAGCACCAGCGAGCTGCCCTGTCGTCCCAGGGTTCTCCGGCTCCCTCTTCCATTGTCACTCATGTAGTCGTTCTCCTGGTCGCACAAGCAATACCTCCTGAGGAGTCCCAGGCCTTCGCGAGCAAGCTGTCGGGTTGTCCTGGGGTTCTCCGGCTCCCTCTTTCATCAGAACACATGTGATTGTTCTCCAAGTTGTCACAAGTGATACTTCCGGGGGAGTCCTGGGCCTTCACAACCACCTCTCTGGTCATCCTAGGGTTGTCTGGCTCCCTCTTGGGTTGTAATGCTTGCTCACCACTAAGGTGCCAGCTCCTCTTGCGTTGGAGCGCGTGCAGTTGTTCCCAGGTCACCATAGGGGCTACATCCAGAGGCATGCGAAGGCTCAACAATCAACGGTTGAGGGCTAGGGTTATCCAGCCCCTTCTTGCGTCAAAATGCGAGCTGTTGGAGGGTACTCCGGCACCCTCTTGCATCAGAACAGGCGGATATATAGAGTTCATCTCTTTTGCCTGAAGGTTGAGGCTGTTCTAAGGTTCCACCGCTTCCTCTTGCGACAAAGTCGCGCTCACACCTCAAAGAAACAAAGAGACAATACCCAACAACCTCTGAGCAAAGTCACACAGGGGGCGGAGATTAGAGTAATTCGTGAAGTCCACAGATGGACCGGGAACAAAGAAGGTTCCCGCTGTCGACGATCTCACAACCGCGTGCTCCCTTACTCTTAATTAATCCCGCTAATTATTCGCACACTGTAATTGGAGGAAAAAATGATACCAATGAGTCAAAATGGGCTCCATTCATCAGAAGAAGCCTACGGATGCGTTCCATTTAAGATCAGACAGAATTCCGCTTCTCTCCCCACCTCCACCAAAGACGATGGGACACCCCCTCTTCTACAGAAAGCTTGGCGACCCAAGACTATGGTACTGCCGTAAGAAATTCTACACGGTTATCATGCAAGGGATCACCGTTGCAAAATATCTGTTTATCCATATCGACGTGGGATGGCAAGGTGTGGCATCTGACGCACGAGTGTGGAAGAAATGTGAACTTCGGCGGGTATGTTTTTCCTGCTCCGGACCCCCTCCCTCGCTTCCTGATTCCCATATTGATTTTACACCGCCCCCCCAAACGCAATGCAGCGTCTTCGGAACGGCAACCCCATCATCCCCTAGCACAGCTACCTGCTTGGGGATGAAATCTATCCGAATAGCAAGTGGATCGTGCCCCGCTACATGGTAGGTGATCTGACTTGCCAACTTGCCTGATCCCGAATAACGATGTCGAAGACCCTCTCACTTACTGCTTTTTCGTCTGCTATCCACGAACTTCCATACAGTCAAACGGTCGCCGAGATGCCACCCACCGCGAGAACAACTTCAATAAGGCCCACTGTCAAACCCGCGTCCCGGTCGGGATTGCGTTTGGCCGCCTGAAGCGCCGCATCAAGATCCTCAGCAACCGCTGAGACATGGACCTTTCTAAGATTCCTCTGCCGGTGGGAGCATGTGTGACGCTCCACAACATTTGCACCATGCAGGGCGACCTCGACCCCCCTCAGACATGGAGCGGGTTCGTGCAGGAGCTAGAGGACGTGGATGCGGCGGAATGGGACGCTCAAGTGCAGGAGGTGGACACCGTGATGCGCAGTTTGGGCAACCTAACACCCGCGCAGCTTAGGGCCTATACAGCCCGAGGTAGTTTCGAAAAATTTGGGTGAACGCCGGGGGGGGGATTGGCAACATTGGTAGCGGAAGTGGGAGAGCGAGAGGAAGGACGGGCGAGGGGGCGAGGGGGAGAGCGGAGGAGGTGGAGATAACAGGAAGGGGAGGTGGGAGGGTTGAGGGAGGGGAGGGGTCTGGGACATGCGGCGGGTGGTCTTCGGAGCGTCTCTGCGGGTTACCGATCTGGCATGATATAGGAGGGTCAGTGGTTGGGACTTGATACCCCATTCAGGGAGGGAGATTCGCTGTGCTGGGGGTCTTTTCATGGCCCTCGTCGATTCCCTCCAGCAGCCCGCTCTCCATCCTTCTTTCATGTTTTCCTACGAACGTTCACCAACATTGTCCTCCCCATCCGCCCCTCTGATTTGTGTACCTTTCCATTTCGAGGCCGATCTTCCGAAGGTCTGGCGCGGAGGGCGCGGAGGGCGCGGCATCCTCTTCTTCAACATTCTCTACCGCCTCAAGGAAAGAATGGAGACAAGACGGAGACATAGGGGGCAAGGATCACAGAGTGCATAGATAAATGTATTGGGTTCAAAGTGGAGAACGGTCTACGAGACGGTCTATGAGTGGCTGGGACGAAACGCTTATGGGCCGAAGAAGCCCTGAATAAGGATGGCGAGCGGAACAAATGCAGTCAGGAAAGGTGCCAACGAAGGAACAGGAAGCGCATTCCCCCAAACCAACCAGGGAAATGCTACTTACGGGGTTCCTGATGCAGACACCGCCGAGAGAGGGCTCCTCCTTGTTGGTGAGCTTGCAGATGGCTGCGGGCTCGTCGCACACGCGCTTGGGGAACTCGGTGGTGGAGCAGTGCTTGCCAATGGCGACAGTGATTTGCTGGATGGGTGGGGGGGAATACGGGTCAATTTGCAGCGCTGGACGTCAAGGGCGTGGTTGGGATCATCGGAAATACGTACGGAGACGGGGCCCGGACCGAAGTTTCCTCCGAACTGCGGGACCGGTGTGGCAAGCGCAGCGGAGGCGAGGACGGCGACGGCGACAAAGCTGATGAACTGCATGGTGGAGAATATGAAGAAGGCAGTGATGATGGGGGAAGAAGTGCAGAGATGACCGCTATTTATGAGTCCAAAGACCTCCCCGAAGTTCTCGAAAACGGAATAGAAAATTGATTCGACGGAAGCTCGCATTTTTGGAATGGAATTCGTATTTCGTGGACTTTTGGAAGCCTTCCTTCTCTGCTCAGGGGCTCGGGAGCAGGGGAGCAGTCGTGAGCTTGAATGCTACCCCCCATGATGGAAGTGTTGAACCTTCAAGTCTTTTGACGTGTGGCATCGGAAATCGGAGGTCCGAATGCTTCTCAATCCCCGTGGATAAGACCGTCTCCCAGACTATGTGAACACGCGTTTTGATGCATCTTTTGTCTTCAGTTGGTTGACCATCCTCGCCGACAGCCGACCTTTCTTCTTTCCCCACCAACCGATGGTGATTGCAGAGGTATCAGTCAAGCGGCTCAGGCTTCCTCACAGAAATCGCAGCGAATTCGAAGGGCTTTCGAACCCTCAGTGAGGGCTTTGAAGGGATTTGATTCACGATAGCTCGGGCACCGGTATCGATCAAGTCCAAACTCACTTGCTCCAAAAGATGTCACCCCTCCTTCACCGTCAGCCGTCCTGGTCACCTTCGCATTGCTCCCCGCCGCTTATTCGTAATACTACAACCGCTGCTCGATCCGTGGGAACGGGATTCTCGGCCCTTTCGGCGGACTGCAACCATCGCCTCCCTTCGGGATCCGTTTGATGGGTGCAGTTTGTTTCCTAAGATTGCCCGTCCGTTTCACTTTCAACCCTTCTTTCACAGAAAGTGCTCATCCTATTCCAACCAGATGCTGGAGAAAGGATGACAGACGGAGTTAGGCGTAGGAGATCGGAGGTGGTGGGGCCCGTTGCGACTCACGACGAGTATTATGCTTTCGCTTCTATCGTGTTGAGGTCAGCCAATCATTTTGGTTCGTGCTGCGGAAAAATGAAGGTGGTCAACAAAGTATGTTTGAATCCTTGAACAGAGCCCTCCGAGTCGGGGAACAAGGTAGTGCGATGCGTCTCCGGGAGATCGCAAGCAAGGGCAAGCAATTGTGGGCGTGGAGACGCCCTACTTGTTCAGAGTGTTCTTCGGCGGCAATCCAAGCCAACCTCGCTTCCTCCAAGAAAAATCCTACCCCACCGCCCTCCTTGCATCACCTCACAGACTGACTCGTAATTCTACGACCGCGGCTCGGCCCCGTCGGTGAGCTGTATCCAACGCCTCACTTCTGCGAGTTTGTTCCGCCGTTGGATTCTTTGTGGCGAAATGTTGCCTGCATAGAAAGCCATCGTAATTATGCCTTTCGAGTTTCAACCCGTTGTAATCAGTTTTCAGAAATTCTGTCGCTCCAGGCCTCCAATTCAATCAGACCTGACCCACTTCAAACGAGTTCGGAGCCGATGGCTCTGAGTGGTGCGTGAAAAGGAGCCAGACGAAGTTGTAAGTCGTTTGTAAGAAACGACCCTGGCCGCTCAAAAAGGGAGCAAAAGATGGATTCTGACGTGATTGCAATCCTTGAACTAGCACCTCGAGCAATGCGATTGCGGGGGACAGAGGGGGGTTGTAAGGACAGATACACATATGCGGTGCGTGCGGGCGCTGGTTCCCTACCTAGATCAAGTCTGTTCGACGATGGCAGTCAAATCACCTCAACCTTGTCAAAAAAAAAAACCTCGCCATCCCATCCGGTCTCGCCACTCTCGTATCGCTGCCCCCTCGCCTCTGACTCATAATCCTGCGACCGCTGCTCGACCCCAAAGTACGGCTCTCTTGCAGCCGCGGGATCCTCTGGAGGCCTGCATCCATCAGCAGGGTTTTTTCGTTCAACCAGTCATCGGAAGGGCGTTTGTACATTCGATATTCTTCTTGCGTGGTGGGGAGTGCCCATGCTCAAGTGATTCCGGAAGGAGGTCACCGCACCAAAGGGCTTGACTAGGGTGTGCAAAGGCTGCGAGAGCTCGACGCTCGTTCATATCCATTTGTCATCTCTTAAATGTTTTTTTGGACGCAATGCAGCTCTGCGTTGCCGCAGATCGCAAGAGCTTTATCATATTCCACTGTGCTTTATTGAACGTAACGGCGGCCTTCCAATGCCAACGAACATTCCCTGAGTCGTCACGTCGAGTTCATTGGCAGTCGGGATTGGATGGCCCTTTTAATCATTTTGGCGGGACAAAAGTGAATGGAAAAGCCGAAAGAGCAAGCGGAGGCCAGGAGAATCAAACCCGGCAGCCGCGCTTCGCGTTCGCTTCTTGCCGTCATCTTGATTCAGTGTACCTTGCAGCCATCAATCCGATACCCTTGCAGTTTGGTTGCTATTGCTCCCATTCTCCGACAGCAGAAGGCAGAAGAATGACTTACCTCAACTCACAATCTGTCTCT
>KZ994256.1:0-12818 GCA_003614705.1 Blyttiomyces helicus | reverse complement strand
GGGAGAGGCATGGGGCGGGGGGGTATTAGGCGCGCGTGAAGTGAGGTCGTGAGTCGGGAGGGCAAGAGAAAAGCTTCAACGTCCTGCCCCACTTTAAAAATCGTTCCAGCGCACACTCCAGGGGGGGCACGTTGGGAAGACCCCGAGGATTCCGACCTCCAACACTCGGAGCTTCGAGCTCGACTCGAAACTCTGAAGGGCAGGAGAATTCCGCAGGACGACCACCCCAAGCGGCCGCGAGCGAGACAACATTGCCAGTAACGTCTGGCCGGAACGATAACGACGTGTCCTGCATGTCGGGCGAAAGCTAGAGTTTTTCGAACTCAACGCGCCGGAAAGAGCACGACGGAGTGGCGGAACTTTTTTTGCAACTGCTATCGCGACGCGTTCGTCTTGCGCTACGCGAGACGCGCAACCAGCAACCCGCCTCTTTGTCCTTGAAGAGGAATGCTGGCAGGAGGTCGCTTTGAACCATGAAGAGAGGCCCACTCGAGGAGGCCCGAAAAGTAGAGGCAGAGAAGTCGGGTATATTGCACCTCGGAGTTCGAACAAATACTTTCGATTGCAATGGACCATGCGAGCAAGAGCGAAAAAATAGAGGGGAGCCCCGAAGGAACAGGGGGAGTAGCGACAAAAGAAAGAAGACCAAAGAAAACAAAATAAAAACAGATGGGCGCGGGAAGGGTGGAGTAAAACGAAACCGACCGGGCAATTTAGAGGCCAGATCGATGCGGTGCGGAGAGTGCATTGCCGGAGGCGGGAGGGACACTGCGGAACGGGGGGTGGAGGGCGCGAACGAAGGGGTGTGGAGTGGGCGAAGGGGAGAGAGCAGGCGGGCGAAGAAGACGGGGGCGGGGCGGGGAACGAAAATGGAGGGCGCGAGAGAAGGCTTGCGGACGGCATGGTTTTAAGTAAGCACCTCCCGACTGCAGATATTACTCGACACTGCCTCCGTCACCGAATCCGATCGCTGGATCTGAGCCGAGCTATTGACGTCCAAACCAAAGGTTGCAGGGACATTCGGCAAAGTGGAGGATATTTTCGGACGACGGCGGGCAGATTCGCGGTCGGGTTCGCGGAGCGCGAGCACGGGTCCACCCATCATCATTCAAACGGTTCCCGGCCTGACCAAGACGACCTGGTCTGCGGCACGTGCGCTTCCTCACTTCAAATACCAGCTCCCAGATGCGACCCTCACTTCAAATACCAGCTCCCAGATTCGACGCTCAAGCATCTAAGATTACAGACACAAGGACGCCTGAGAGCTCGTTCTTAGGAAGCTGATTGGTGTGGGCGGCGGCCATTGAGACATAAAGAATCACACATTGCTCATACCCCCTCCCTCCCCTTACGCTCTCCCAGGCGGCTACCTCATGCGCCTCGCCTACGAGCTCGCATACTCGACCTCCCTCCTCTTCATCCCCTCCCTCCCGACCTTCGTAGCGCTGGACGACATCACGTTCCGGCGTCCGGTCCCAATCGGCTCCCTCCTATCACTCACGGCCCAGGTTGTCTACTCGACGGGCAGTCCCTCGAGCACGTTCCAGGTTAAGGTGCGCGCGGACGTCGTCGACCCAGCCACCCGCGAGAGCGATACAAGCAACACGTTCCACTTTACGTTTATGGCTAAGGAGCGCGATGGGGAGACTGGCGTTCATGACCTGCCGAGGGTTATGCCGAGGAGTTACGATGAGAGGTGAGGGTGAGGTTGGGGGCGGGGGGTGTTGGCGGGCGGCGGGAAGGGGCCGTTTTGAGCCATTTCGGGGAGATTCGATGCGGAATTAACAATCGATATCCCTGTTGCACCCCGTCCCTGCAGTATGCGATACATTGAAGGACGCCGTCGTCAAGAGATGTGGGCCCAGACCTCGGAGCACACTTCTTCTGCTATCGATGCCGCGGAATCCTGGAAATCGCTTCTGAGAAACAAAAAGGTTACGGCGTGTTCAAGGAAAACGAGCAGAAACAATCACCCGCCTATTCGCACGGCTACTCGACCTACCAGTGACAATCGTTAGGGGCATCGTGTCGTTTTGCCCATCGTCGCAATGCGAATAGGCAATGGAGCCCGCCAAGGCGTCGAGATCCTCGAAGATCTTTCCAGTCCTAAAAACGCCCCCCATCGAAGTCAATAACGTATACGGCGATGGGCGCCAAATCTTCCGAGCTCTGTCACCCCCGGCCCCCGGCCTTTCATCCTAGCACGGCGGGAGCACCACCCACCCACCTAACGCCCCCGTGCACATTAATATACTCCTCAAGAACATTGGGGTAAGTCCTGAACGGAAGGAACATCTCGACGTAGGAATCACTCATGGATTTTTCAATTGGCGGGGGACGCGGGCGCGCCGAGCCTGGCGGTGCCTTGTTGCGCTTCGAATCAAGGTAGCGGTTGATCCACAACCTGGACAGGTAGGGAGATTGGCATCAAACTGTCAGATGTCAAAGTGGTTGACGAGCCAGATGGGGAATGGACGTTGGATATGATGTGCAAACCTGGAGGTTGCGCCGGAGCGGTTCTTGAGGTGGGGGAGGACGGTGAAGCTTCTCTCATGCTCGGGCGCTGCAGGCGTTGAAGGAGGGGAAAGGGAAGCAGGGGGCAAGGTTGGTGCCTCTTGGGGACTTCGACGGGAACTGCCGTACCACTTCCGCCCTCTGTCTTCCGCCAACCCAGCCGAAGACCAAAGCGCCTCCACCCCTCAACCCAACCTCGCGCCCCTCACCCGCGAACCCTTTATTGGTCTAAAAAGTCGCACCTGGCTCGGGCGAGGTGCGGGCGGGCGGAGGTGTTCTCCTTTCGTCACGAACGGGAAGCGAGGAAGAAATGCGACGCGCGGACGATGCGAAGGTGGTGGAGCGTGTCGCGCGGGACCAAGCCTGAGCTCCTGGGCAAGACCCCAACGTTGCGGCAACGGATTTGGGGAGCATGGCCGGGTTGATTTGAGCAAGCGGAAAGGAGCAGGTGTTGGTAGATCTTGCCCACGAAGTCGCGAAACGCTTGACTTGCGTCTGGGAACGTTCGTCCAGCTGGAACTATTTCCACGTGAACGTTTGTTTCCACACGAAGCCCACAAACAATCGACTCCTTAACGTTTTTTTTTTTTTTTTTTGAGCGAACAAAACAGAGCCGGCTCTCGGCTGCTTAAAATGCTACGGAGAGTCATAGTCGAAGGGCCTAGGGCATGGGAAGCATAACGGTCAACGGTCGTGTTGGTGTCTTTTCAAAGCGAGGGACCGGCCGGCTGTACAGTAAAAGACGCCCCGTCAGCCGTCGCATCTCCCTCACTTCTGGCAAAGTTATAATTCCATGTCGCTGAACACGACCGGCGTGCAATCGAGCGTGGCGAGGTCGACGACCGCTACCGCCCCCGTTGTCGAGAAGCTTGGGACAAGAACGACGCGAGTTTGGGAGCCGTCAGGGCCTAGTTGAATTAGGGTGCGGAGACGAGCGAGTCAGTCGGTGTTATTCGAGCAAGTACATGGGCTCGCCTCGCCTCATGAAAACTGCAAATATAATCGCATATACCTTCGACCAAACTCGTTTCGAACTCGGGCTGGTTCCCAATGAAGTAGACATGGGGTCGCGTGGGCATCACGAAAGGGTCATCAGCTTTAAATGGATAGCACCCTAAAGAAGAGCAGTGAAAGGAAGATAATTAATTATAGAATCGCAACGTGCGCTATCCGACGCGCAGCCTCCGGAAGCCCATCACAACGCTCCCGAAGTGACTTACATAAAGTATCTGGCGCAGTTGGTGCAAGATGGGCCCACTCGAGAGTTCTCTCGGCAACCTCGAGGCGCGAGTCTGACTTCACGGAACGGAAGATGTCGTCGACTGTTTGCCCAGAGGTACCAAGGAAGCTTTTGTCCCAAACGGACAGCGGCAGCGAGTTAGTACGGCAGGTCTCACAATCGCCACCAGAATCGTATGCCCTTATCGCATCCTTTTTACCCACCTGACGCCCCCAGCGTCAAATCCATGTGGGTTTGAGACGCAATGCAGAGTCGAGTATCCCCTCGCCTGCGGGAAGATAGCTGCGTGAATAGGTTGCTGCGGGAGACTCCTATTCGCGGGATCGGTGACGCCAGGCATAAGGTCTACGTCGAGCGAGGTGCAGAGCTCGGCGAGATAGACGTCCAGGGCGTGAAGCGGCTCCGTCGAGTAGGTAGTGATCTCGTTACCGAAGCGGTTTTTTGTCTGCATGGGGGCGGGGGCGTGGGGAGAATCAGCTCCGATTGCCTTGATAATACTCTACCGAAACTTATATAAAGAGACACGCACTGGTTTCTTGCTGTCCTCGATGCTTTTAGTCTGCGACACCGAGTTTCCGGCGAGAACTAGCCGCACGATCTTCGCAATTTCGGCTTGGTCCTATTGTACGGTTTGAGGGTATCAAACGGCAGCCGTGATATTTGCAGTGTAATCCCTCACTCACCTGGCCTCGCCCCGCCCCTTTATTTACCTCTGAACATCCTAACTCCCCTGTGAGGTACTCAACCAAAAGCTGCAGCTTAAAATGCCCGGCGTCACCCACGTTCAGACCTGACGCGATAACGACGTAACCTGCCGAGCCTGAGAATTAGTGAGAAGGGCGTGTCGAGGTATTAATCGGCAAATCAAGGCGATAGGCAATAGGAAAATCCAAACGGACCACGTTCGAATCTCACGCGCCTCGTTTGTAACCCCACATCCCTAGTAGCTGCAGTACTAATCAACCTTCACCGAGATTTCGGCACGCACCTTTCTCTGCAACGGGCAGCGGGGGCTGCAATTCGAAGTCAGGATAGCAGACGTCGATAACCTCAAAGCTTCCCGATTTGTTTTCGCAACCCAAAAAGCCGACAACGGTACCTATGCGAAGGAATGGAGGTCATTAGCTAGGATAGCAGCTTAGCACTATGGGAAGAGAGATACTGCTTCTCGAAAACCCCGTTGAATCGGGATTCGGCGGTTTCTGCGGGGCCAAAATCGATCTCTTTTGCCCTATCCGTCTTGCCACAACTGTCGCCCTTCGGGTGAAGATCCGCATGCATCCTTCTCGCGCGTGATGATCGGGATGCATCCCTATCGGCTCTTCGAGGATCCTCGAAATGCATCCCGCTCTCAACACTCGGCGACCCATCGGCCCTTGCTCGTCTAGATACTTTTATACGTACCGGTAACAAACACAGTGCGCTTCAGCATCTCCCCGGCAAGCTTAAGCCGCCCCGATTCATCTTCAATTACAACTGCGTCTTCGTCGCTGACGTACTTTTCGCGCGGTGGTGGAGCAACGATCCAGCTCTATCCAGCAAAAGCAAAAAAGATGAGATTTATTAATATTTCTATGGCTTCCGGGAGTTGGAAAAATAAAAAAACATCTACGGGCTCATGGCCGATTGGTCTTTACCTCCTTAGTAATCTCATCCAGAATATTGGGTTTCAGGGGCATGTCGACGTAGACGGTCCCAATGACGTAGCATACTTCTCCTGGTTGAACATTGAGGACTCGATCGACGAAGTTGGGCGTTTCTTGATGAGGGAACGGCGTATGGTTGAGCTCCTTTTCAAATCCACCGTCCGGCTTCCACACACAGCGAAATTATGCGTATTAACACCAAAATCTCGCGTCTCTCACGAACACATACCCCCTGGTTGTGCGGACCAACGCTTCTTGGCACTCTCCAGCACCCTCGTGCGCAGGGTATCGAGCCTGGTAAAGTAGAGATTCGCATACTGCTGGTTGTAGACGCGGTCCTTGACGGCGAACTTTGTCGGATCGTGTGCGTAGGGGACGACGAGACGCTCGTTCGGAGTTGAAGAAAGGAGTGCGTCCGGGGCGGCGAGCATTGGGGTTACCATGTAATGTTTCCGCGGGCTGAGCGGGGTCGGGAGAACTCGACAGGCTCTGCAAGGAGGGAGTGTTGAGCTTCGTTGATGAGCAAGGATTGGCTTATTTGGGGAGGGGAGCAGAATGTCGGATCTTGTCTGGATCTGGAGGTCGGTTTCTTGGTCCAAGAAGCCAAAGTGCTTTCGGACATGGATTCATTCCAGCAACGTCGTTGGTTGCGCGCCTCTTTCCTGAATCTCCGCTCTTACTTGCCAGGCGCGTGCGGCCTGCGGCGTCTGCTTTGCTTGCGCGTCGAGGGGGGGCTGACGGAGGTCTGAGGTCCCCACTTTTTTTCTTTTTTCTTTTGTCAACGGAAGGAGATCCTCAAAGCTCGTGATCTGCATCTCCCGCTTCTTCGCGGTGCCTCCGCTCGCAGCCTCCCGTCCCATTCTCAACAGAGGACCCGGACAAACTCCGCGGCCGATCTCGTGCTCGGGATTTTCTTTCCCGGCACAGCCCGGCACCTGCTCACCTGCTCTCCTTCATCCACGACACCTCGCAACATTTCTCGCGCTCTCCTCTTCGGACCTCCATACCTCCAGCCTGTCGTCGGCCATCGCACCCACTCACCATTTACTCTAGCTGCGAGCGTCCGATCGCGCACATGGACGTCGACGTCGACCCGCCCGCCTCGGCCCCACAGCCCAACACGACCTCGCGTCGCGCTTCTGCCAAACCGCGCAAAGCCTCCACGCGTAATAAGTCCTCGCCCTCTGTCCCTCCCCCGACCCCGTGGCCGTCGCCCTTCGTCCATCGGAAAAACGCGTCGGCGCCCGCCCGCACAGCGTCCGTCGGACCCGCCAGTGATTCCCCGACCCCGCGGCAGCCGGAGGGCGACACCGGAGACGGCGGTACTGCGGGCAGCACCAGTCCATCTGCCGAAGTGTCGGCACCACCCGTTACGCTGCCTGACGCTGCCGCCCCACCGCCATCGCCTCAGCCGGACCTGCACCGCATCACGATTGGGAATAAGCGCCGGCTGCAGGAACTCCGCGTGCTGCTTGCTACCCAGCAAGGCTACCTGGAAGCCTGCGAGGAACTGGCTCAGTGGTGCGATGATGGGCGGGCATATACAGTCGCGCTAAGCGCGGAACTGGATAAAACTTTGAAGGTGAGAGGCTAGTATACGCGAATAGTAGCAGGAGGGGGCAAAAGAGGGCGCTGGAAGGGAATCAAAATAAGGGCCCATTGATTAATTATTTTGCGGGATTTGTCGTTCCTCTCACTAGGCACTCGCAGAGCAGTCCATCGCTCCTGGATATGACTTGCGACCAGCCATGACGGTACTTGAGGTGGTTTCCAGATGGCGGGATTCGATGTCGGTCATGGCCCACGGTAAATTATGAACCCCCCGCCCCCCACCCTTCGCTTCTATACCCTATCCTACCTTGTCCCGTCTTAGTGGCGGAACGGCTTATCTCTGAACCTCTCGATCCGGTTCTTATTCCCGCTTCTTCTCTAGCTAACCTCCAACGCTATGTCGAATTTATCATCATGCACATGGAGCACCGCCGAACCCACGAGATTTATCGCTCCAAGCAGCAGCAGCAGCCACAAAGCGGGAACTCCCCGCAGCAGCCGCAGCTACCGGAGTACACGATCATACCTATGCTGCCCGGAATCGAGACACAGCAGCTGTGTGCGCAAAATTGTGCGCCGCATTCGCTGATTCAGGCAGGAGCTCGAACCCAAAATCTGTCGCCCGTTACAGCGTCGCACATGCTCGCGTCAGCAGCGTCGCGCCTCTTCCCGGTAACATCACACTTTATCTCGCCCTCTTCGTCGCACCTGCTCCCATCGTTGACCCCTCATCCTGTCTCGTCCTCGGCACATTTTTCGACCGCCGCTGCCACCGCGTGGACGTCCTCGGACACGTCGTATCCGGACTTTAAGCCCCCGCACTCGCCGCTTCTTTCCGAGGGCACCCCTTCGTCTCCGGCCTTCGGGTACGCGTCGATGGAGGGAAACGGGCCTGGATCGCCCGAGCGCTTCCATTACGCTGGGGTCGGGGACGATACGATGGCGGGGGATTGTGGCGTGGATGCAGACATGGAGGTGGCGGAGGCCTGTGTGATTCGGGTTACCACGGGCGGGGACGACGATCACGTCAAGTACTACCCCGACTCGGAGTCCGGCGACCCATCTCCGCGGGCCGCCACAACCCCTGGTGAGCCCTCCCCAACGCTGACACCGCGCGCGCCGACAACTCCCGTGATCGCTGGCATCGACCCCCTTGCCGCCGCATCCATGGCCGCTGCCGCCACGGTCGCAGAAGCCGTTTGCGCAGAATCCTTGTACGAGTCTTACCTCCCCGTGAGCTACTTCGTCTGGCCCGGCGCCCCGATGGATCCCTACGCCTCTGCAACGCAAAATGATCACCCTGCCGCTTGCTTCTCCTCAAATTCCTGCTCTCCATCCTCCGCCCCCTCACCGCACCCATCCTCCGTCCCGTCTTTCTCCCGCTTCCCTTCCCGCACCGCATCTCGCCCGGGATCCCCAAACCCACACCACCTCCACCCACCGAACAACCCGCTCTCGGGCACTAACGACCCCCACCTCCCCGTCCTGGCCTCGGAACTCCAAGACCCGGACCTCTTCGGCGGATGGGACTGGTCTGGGTCGAGCGTCGTAGCATCCACCTCGATCGAAGGCGCATTAGGCCCTGGAACTCCCCGGTCGATGCAGGCCTCGGCGGGAGGGGACATGGGGTACGGGTACCATCAGGAGTCGGCGCTAAACATCTTCGACGTCAATGGGGAGTTTCCGGGGCTCGGAGACGAAATCTGATGGCCTCGACTCGGCGGACGCAGCTGGGTGTTGGTGGAGAGGGGCGAAGGAGCTGCGGGGGCGGGACTCTCGCGACTTCTTCCCCACCCACCGCCCCCATCTGTCGCCCAGAGGAGGCGCGCGCGAGTAAGGGGGGAGGAGCCCCCTTTCTCATTGTACCTATTGGTTTTTTGGGGGGGGGCGCTCTGTGTTTGTTCTTGTGCTTAGGTGTCTCGACGTTTTTTGGGGGTCCCCTATTTGTGCTCTCCCTCTCTTGCTGCGGGATGGGGGAGGCGTGTGGTTGTGTATTTGTCCATTTGCTGGCTGGTCTGTACATACTTCTTTTTTTATATGGCGGAAGGATACGAGAGGGTGGGGGATGGGGGGCTCTTTATTTATGCGTAGAGGTAGAGGAACCCTTTCCTTCCACCCCCCACATGATTTCTAGACCCCGCCTCCCCCGCCCTCCTAGTACAAAAAAGAAACACAAGACTCGTCTCGCTTCATTCCTTTTTTTTTTGGAGAAATAAGAAACCATGCAGGCGTTCGTAAAAAGTGAGTTGGAGCAAGAAGACAGCTGACAGTTGGCAGGAACATCCTGGTCATTGCACGTTGGGGGGGGGGGGAGGCAATCGATAACAACTCAGAGGACTTGGACTCAGCACCCATGTGTCGAAGACAGAGGGGTAATCTTGTTCATCGGTACCGCAGATGCCGCTCTCACCCTACTATAGCTAGGTCATTAAGACTAGCCGACCTGTCCCCGCACCCTCCGCGTCCGTCCTCCGCATTAAACTCTCAAACCAACATGTCAATGGAGCGCGTAACGCCCGCCATCCTCGGAGTCTCCAGTATCGACGATTACGATGGCCCAGGCGAGGACTACGTTCGCAAGTGGATCGCCGCGCTCAAGATGGAGCTGAAGGAAGCGATCAAGGAGTTCAACTTCATCTGCTCTCGCAATCCGGATAGTGTCAAGGTCCTCGAGCTCAGAAACGTTCACAGCACCACGCAAGGCTACACCGCCACCCTCGACATCATTCGCACCGTGCGAGAGCAGCTCGAGGGCCAAGAGCAGCTTCCGAAGAACTTGTCGATCCCCGTCCCCGGCGAGCTCACCTATGCGCTCCTGAGGCACGACCGCGGGTGGGCGTACCTGACCTATATCGACGGAGCAGAGCGAGCTGCGGGAAATGAAGTCGAGAAACTTCTGCGGCAGTACCCGATTCTAGTCTCGGTAAAGTTCTATTCGATGGACGGAGACTATCGGATGGTAAGCTGTCGGCGCTGATCATAAGCTTGATTGATCGAAGGATTTCGAGCATCTTCTTTGATTTTCCCCTGCCCAACCAGCCTGTTCATTCACCGCGCTCTTCATGCTCTTAGGTCTTCGTACCATTCGAGTCGCTCTGTGCGAGTCCTTCTGCGGGTTCATGTATCGCGTACAAGCTCTTCGTCAATTTGACCGCATCGATCGCTCCCTCCGGAACGTATTCCTCCTCTCTGGCCACCTCGTGGACGGCCCCTCCGAATACCTCCCGCTCTCGAGCCAATCCACCAAACTAAACGAGGGCCAGCTCGCGATCCTCAATAATCTCCGATCTCCGGTGGATTTCGTTCAAGGTAACATCGGAGTCAGGCGTAGGAAAGACGGATGCATCAGGTGGACAATTGGCAAATAAGATCAGCATTTACTAACCACATCCTCTCACTCTTGCCAAACTACCCCAATCAAAGGCCCCCCTGGTACCGGCAAATCCACCTTCATCACCGAGCTCGTCCGCCTCCGCATCCCCGAGCATCAGCGCGTGCTTATTTGCACCACCACGAATAAGGCCATTGACTCGATCTGCGAGAAGCTCGTCGCGATCGGCTTCGTCGCGATCGGCTTCATCGACTGCATCGTAGCGTACGGCAACGAGGCCCGCATGGGCTCTACGACCAAGCGATGCCTTCTCGAGCACCGCGTGGACGCACACCCCGTCGCTGTCGCGTTCAACAAAGCCGCTAACCTCGTCGTCTCTGCTCAAGAAGACGCCGATCGTCTTATCACCCTTGACCATGCTCGGCGAGAGCTACCGCGAGCGAAGGCGTCACGCGACGGGTTCGAGCGCGAAGGGCGTTCTACTGAGGACATCGACGAGACGATTCGCGCCTATGAAAAGGTGGTCACGCGCTGGCGCCACGTCGACCTACCCAAACGGTGGCAGCAGTGTCTCTCGAACGTCCCTCAAGCTCTCGAGCACCTTGAGAAGTTCTTCGCGGGCCAGGCTCTCTACTCGCAGCCCACGACACGTACGGGAGCCGGCAATCTCCTCAACCAATTCAAGGCTGCCCCAGAGATGACGATTGAAGCGTTTCCGATGGAGTCCCTTCGCAGTGTCGTCGGGAAGTTGCAGACGAGCGGGGTGCGCAAGGTGGTCCAAATGCACGTCCTCGAGACTTGCCGATTCGTCGTCACCACGGCGGCCTCCGCGGTCCGTCTCCCTGACCGCATCGGAGACGCAGTCGCCAATTCCGCACCGGCGGCATCGGATCCCCCCTCGGTCGCGTCCCTTACCCAATATCTGGCCTCTCTCAACTTGGATGACGGCTCCCCCCCCTCTGCGCAGCCCAACTCTGCCCTCTGGAAATTCGAGCACGTGATCCTCGACGAAGGTGGCGCTATGCTCGAGCTCATCGGGACCGTTGTCCACGGTGCCCGCTCGCTCGTCATTGTCGGGGATCCACTACAACTGCCACCCTTCACCAAGCTCCGCGACGCAAGAGGTTCGAGATCTCCCTCCTCGAAAGGCTTGTCGACACAGGCGGTGACCCCTCGCGCAACCGCCTCAGCTTGCAATACCGAATGCACCCGCACATCGCCGAGATCGTGTCGACGGTACTCTACGAAGGGGAGCTTCGGATAGCCACCGCGACTGCTCGTGCTCGGCAACGCGATTATCCCGTTCGCGTTTTGGTCCCGCTCGATGGATACGAGGAGGAGAGGAGGAAGAGTACGGCTAACTTGGCCGAGGCGAAGCTCATCGCGGAGTTCGTCGAGGAGGAGAGGCGTCACTATACAGCGACGATCAACATCATCACGCCTTACAAGGGGCAGGTGAAGGCGATTCTCGATGCGTTGGAGAACAAGAATCTCTCGTTGGACGAAAATCTTCTCGACGTATCGACCGTCGACTCGATGCAGGGCCGCGAGGCTGACATCGTATTTTTCTCCTGCGTCCGCACTGAACGCGCGGGATTCCTCACCGACGAGCGACGCTTGAACGTCGCCATTTCGCGGGCCAAGGAGTGTGTAAGAACGTGAACAACCTCTGCACAAGAGTTGGTGCGGCGAGGAAACGAGGACATACACGGCTGACGTCTCCGTGCTTCGAGAAGGTCGGGAGCGACAGCGTCTCCGCTCCCCTCCCCCTCAACCACCAGACCCACCTCGCCGCTTAGGAACGATCTCAGCGAATTACAAGACGAGATGCTAACATGCCCAAGAACCACAGATCAAGTGCCAAAGACGTCCTGTTATTCGCCGTGGAGTGGAACCCCCGTGCCGCCAGGCAGGAGTTTGTTTCAAATTATCTGCACGAAAGTAGCTTTTTTTTCTATAAGCCCCCTCCCCGCCCGTAAACATCGTAAGGTGGCAAATGGTGTTTGCGTTGCCGCTGTGGTTGAAAGTTGACAAACATCAGTTGGTGGGGCCGCATCACATCCTCCACAACCCGTCAATGGTAAGAAAGTCGCAGAAACAAGTACTAGGCTGGGAGCGTGGACAAGGTGCAAGCCCCGTGTGACTGAAGACGAGATTGCGAAGACGACCAAGCTGGACATCATCGATTTCGGAGAAGAAGCAGCCTGCATGCGACGCGAATCTTTTGACGAACGCATGCAGGCTGCTTCTTGGGGCGGCAATTCAACAGATGAAGGTCCAAGAGTGGAGGGTTGGGCGGAGGAGAGGACGACCAAAAAAGGTGCAGCTGGGGTCTCAGTATCGAACTCTGGTAACATTTAATGTCACCTTCGATCGGGTTGCATCTGTGCATCGGAACATGGGACAACACTAGCCCGCAGGACAATTCAATAGAAGATCAAGCGGCATGGAGTCCACGGAGCTGTTTTGGGAATGATACGGCGAGGGAACGAGTACATAGATGTCTGAGGTTCACGTGTAGACCGTGCTCGTGCCC
>KZ994255.1:0-13642 GCA_003614705.1 Blyttiomyces helicus | reverse complement strand
AACCGAGCAACATGAATTATTAAGTCACCTGAGACGGCCATAGGCGGCTCCCATTGCGAAGGATAGTCAGCGCAACAATAATTGTGAATGATGATCCTAATAACTGCAAGGGTCAACCCTTTACCAACTCCACGGACGTTATGAAATCAAGGCCCTTATCAATAAACCGTGCAGCCTTAATTATAAACGAGTCACCTAACTAACCTTTATCCCCAAGTTAATCAACCATCCACCCTTAAACGAGGGGCCCACCCAGCACCCCTCCGATCGTAAATAAATGGTGCAACATTAATTGTTAATCCGAGACACCCACGAGGTGGATCCATCTACCATGATTAATAAACGAAGCATCATCGTCAGGTCATAATCATCACAAAGGAGCCAGCTGTGGCTGTCTCAACAATGAGTAACCATCGGTTCAACAACGATAGATAAACAACTCGTGAGACGGCCACAGGCGGCTCACCCCTCGAAGCACATCACGATCACCAACAACATCATCAGGTATCATCCGGTACAACACCGATTGGTAAGTCATGCAGTCCGTTAGCCACTAGTTAGGAACGTGCGATTGAAGGATCCTCAGGAGTGGTCGTAAGCGAAGCGACCTCGTTACATATCTTTACTCTCAAGAGTCATCCGTCAGGTGCAACACCGATTGATAAGTCTAGCCTGAGACGGCCACAGGCGGCTCATCACCGAGTGGACGTCAATCAACACCACCAAGGTCTCAAACGTCAGAGTCGACAGGACGGACGTCAGGAAGAACACCATCCTAACATCCGCCATCAGGCTGTGTACCATCACCGCCGACGTAACCGACAAGAGCAACATCAACCTGTAAACCACCCAACTTCGTCACGATCACTCCACCAACAGGAAGACCCTCTCGATCAACGAGACCCACATCACCAGGAGCCAGCTGTGGCTGTCTCAACACATCCAGCTTAATGTTAAGCGAAGCGACTCTGCATGAAGCAACTTGTCATCATCAGGGCTGACGTAAAGGAGTCCAACGGTGCAGCCCTAATTGTTAACGTTCAACCTGAGACACCCACGAGGTGGCTCCATCGTCGTTAGGTGATAAGCGAAGCGACCTCGTGATCAACAGGCTAGCCAGCAGAACTGTTATCAACACCGTCAACCTCAACAGATAAGTCAGCGGCATCAAGGAGTCCTGCTTATTCGCTGCAGGAGTAGTAACAAGGGGGCAGTGGTCTCAGCGGCGATGAACAGGAAAGACACTTCAACATGAGGAACCAGGTGCAACAACTATCTGAAAGATAATGGACCATCAGAAGAGCATCGACATCACAACCGTCAACGACATGATAATTGAGCCCAAGGAACTACCTACGACAAGGCATCCTGATCACCAAAGGAGCCAGCTGTGGCCGTCTCAACACGTCCAACGGTGATTAACAAGGTTCAACCCGAGACGGCCACAGGCGGCTCCTTCCAATACTGACGTTAAGCGAAGCGGCCCTGATGAACAAGGAGCCAGCTGTGGCTGTCTCAGATGCAACAATGATTAGTAAGGTAGAAACGTCCAAGGCTGCTCACCCTGTAACGAGCTATCCTTAAGCAACCAATGAACAGGTCGTATGCCCGAGACAGCAACAAGCTGGCTCCCTGCCACCAGGGTTAGTAAGCGAAGCGGCTTATGTATGAAACGGTCCACTCCAACAATTATTAGGTAACAAGGAGCCAGCTGTGGCTGTCTCAAGCAACCAAGATCAAGTGTCACCTATCCTATGACTAAAGGGAGCCCCGGATCACCTAACCGATCATTCATGAGACAGCCACAAGCTGGCTCCACTCGAGGGTCGTTCCGGTACTGGTTACAGGTGGCCACGCTCCGGTCGACCGGTCCCCCTGCAAGTTGCAGATCTTATACCCTCCAGAACGATGCACCTCCAGGTCCCATCCTCCCAACAAGTTGGTCCGGGTGGGTCCTTCCGGTTCATCCTTCTTCCGGGTAACGACTGCAAGGGGACCTCCTTCGACCTACGCTAACACCCACCTTCCACCAGCACCTTCACTTAACTACACGCCTACCAACTAAGCACCACCCGAGACAGCCACAGCTGGCTCACCCCAACCGAAGTTGAGAATAAATTAGCTGCGACGGCCATAGGCGGCGCCCCTTGATGGACCTGAATGAGATGAGTTGAGACGGCCACAGGCGGCTCCCATTGCGAAGGGTAGCCAATGTAGTATGAGACGGTGCAACAATAATCTATAATCCTCCACCTGATACACCCACAATTGTATCCATTAACGTTGAACCACCTCTATCTGACCTGAGACAGCCACAGCTGGCTCCCATTGCGGAGGAAGCCAGGGTGACGATAAACGATGCAGCACGAATTTATGCTAAACCAAGGCCCTTATAAATACGAGGGTCAACCCTCACCCAACTCCACGTTACTTCTGAAATAAGAGGTCTAATCAATGAACGATGCAGCATGAATTATTAAATGATCCACCCAACCACCTTTGACCTCTGAATCACCCCTCCAACACTTTATAAGTGAGCACCCTCACCTGTTCTACACTCAATCCAAAATAATCAGCAGCCTCGATTAATAGTAATCACCCCTAATAAATGCATAGGTCAACCCTCACCCAACTCCACGGTGACTATAAAATAAGGGTCCCATTCAATCAACAATGCAGCAATAATTTATAAACAAGTCACCCAACTGACCTTGGTTCCTTAAGCGTATACCCATCACCCCTTAAACAAGACACCCCACCCGCCATCCATCCGATTGAAAATAGCCATGCAGCCCGAATTAATAATAACGACGACACCGATGAACCCTCCCAACTCTCATGCAACTCTGATCCTCCACGATAAACTACTCATACGGAGCCCCCTTTAATTGATGAAACAACCCAATCGACCCCCACTTCGATCCGTTCCGCTCAATCCCATTCCGTGACACAAAAACGCACCTCACCCGCCACCCCCTTTACCATTCGCGCAATTCGTTTCAATGGGTGTTCAATTCAATCGATGAAATGGCCCATTTAGACCCCCGAATCAATCAGGACCCCCCTCGAATCGCACGCCCCCAGGAAGATCATCTCCAGGATTAATTGGCCCAACCAATGATCAGAGGGTCCCCAGAATTATTTGGGCCATTTATTCATAAAAGTGTCTATGGAGATGTAAAAATGGCCCAAATAATGGCCCAAATGATGTTCAATTAGGTCGAATTGAAATAAGGATAAATGGGCCATTTCTGGGTTATAGTCCAGTTGAGGTCAATTGGGCCATTTCAGCTCATGGTCAAGTTGAAGGTCCCCTACGCATGCTTAGTCAGATCACCTGTCCAACAATGCAGCGGTAATCATGAAGAAGAGTCATTCCAGGGATGGTAGCAAGTGAAGTTCCCTGTAGAGGGGTGTTAGTGGAGGGGGTTTAAGGTGTACCCTTGCAGGCCGTTACCCGTAATGAAGCTCTTCGAAGTGCTCAACCCGGACTGTCCCCGCTTGCGGGGATGCGAAGCACCCGAAGGGCAGGAGGATTGATCACGGAGATGAGCGGAATGAAGGGTATAAGGTCTGCAACTTGCATGGGTACACCGGCCCCCGTAGCGTGCCCCTCGGAAGGGAACGGAACGACCCTGTGCAAGAGCTACCTTACCCAAGGTCAAGCAAGTGCAGTGTAGGAGTGTTAGCGCAGAGTGCCCTCCCTTGGGGCCCCGCTTGCGGGAGGAGGGTGCTCGTAGCGTGGTCCGTAACGAAACGACCCATGCAGTCCCACACATGAGGAGGGAGGCAATCGCATTGAATCGTCATGAGACAGCCACAGCTGGCTCCCATTGCGGAGGGTAGTCAGTCGTGACACAACCGTGCAACCATAATTGATAAGTGACCTGAGACAGCCACGAGCTGGCTCCACCCAACGATCGCTGATAAGCGAAGCGACATGTGCAAGACCTATTCAACCTGCAGCCGTGATTTAAATGTGAGACCTAGCGTCACCGTCGTCCTAACTCATCAACATGAGTCACCCTACCAGCCAGTCCCACTCTAAACTACTTGGCCGTCCGGCCTGGAGGACTCATCTGTCCAACCCCGATCTAAACGCGGAGCTGTTTGGTCGTCATCGTAACCAGTAAGCGAAGCGACCTGTGCATCAAGGAGTCAGTTGTCATAATCCTCGTTATCAACATCATTCTTGGTAAACGACCTGACGGTCAACGTCATCACCGTCTTCCAGTGCAGCAAGGATTAGTAAAGTCAACCTCGTCAAGGGAGCCAGCTGTGGCTGTCTCAACAAATTAGAATGATGAGTTATCTACCTGAGACGGCCACAGGCGGCTCTTATTCCGAAGGATCATCACTGTGACAAAGGGTTCCACCGGAGCATCATCTGATGATAAACCAAGCAACATCGATTATAAAGTCACCTCCAAGGAGCCAGCTGTGGCTGTCTCAAGTTACATGGATTTATAACGAATCAACCTGAGACACCCACAAGGTGGCTCCCTGTAGCAACGATCGTAAGCGAAGCGACCCCTTGTTCGTTCGACCGTGCAGCAGTGATTCATAATGATCAATGTAGTCAACACCATCGACCTCAAAAGGAGGGTTCAGTGGCTGTCTCAACAAGTTAGGAGGATGAATGAACTGCAAGAAATGATTAGCAAGGGGAGCCGCCTGTGGCCGTCTCAGCAAGCCTATCTTGATGTTAAGCGAAGCGACATGGTTATTATCCAACCGTGCAACCATTATCTTTAAGTGATTTACCTGAGACGGGTCCCTTCAAGTCCATTCAACTACAGCGGTGATGATAAGCGAAGCGACACGTTAATCCAACGGTGCAGCACTAATTGATAAGTCACCATCACCAGCATCGTTATCAACATCCTCATCAATAATCGAAGCGACCTCGTTCAGGTTCAACCTGCAGCACTCATCTAAACGAGTAACCCTCATCCTAACCCTCATCCTAATGATCAACATTAGAACTCACCCTCTTCAAGATCAACATTGCCATCGTTGGCAGAACCACCATCTCCAAGGGAGCCAGCTGTGGCTGTCTCAACACCAGTAGTTCAGTCAACCTGAAGCGGTGATTGATAGTGCTATCTGAGACGGCCAGACGACCTGAGACAGCCACAGCTGGCTCCATTCAGCGGTAACTAGTAAGCGAAGCGACCTTGTGCAGGCGTATCCCTACGGATGTCAGTAGTTCAATCATCAGAGATCGGCAAGCGTCAGGAGCAGTACCTGCAGTCCGTCAATCGCGATCAAGGGCAGTAAGAGCCTGCGAACGACATGAAGGTTCATCCTGCCAAGGTCAGTCGGTTCAACAGGTTGTTTATCCAGTGCAGCAGTGATTGGTAGTGATGCGAGGCACGAGCATGAGGAGTCAGTTGGTGATGGTAAGTGAGCTAGTGAACGACATCGTTCAGTATCTCCCTACGGATGTCAGTACTTCATAATCAGTTCAACCGGTGCAACATCAATTAATGAATTCACCTGAGACACCCACAAGGTGGCTCCTTCCATCGAATTTGGTAGTCGGAACGACTTGGGCATGAGTCAGTATCAGCAATGTCACCAGCGTGAGTAAGACCAGTGCAGCAGGGATTAATAGTTCGCCAAGGGAGCCAGCTGTGGCTGTCTCAGAGCAGCAAGGACTATGAATGACCGACCTGAGACAGCAACAAGCTGGCTCAATCGTGGTGATATTAGCAAGCGAAGCGACTCCTCGTTAGTTAAACCGATCAACCACAATCTTTAACCCAGCGGTGATGATAAGCGACATGTGTATATCGAGCAGCGGAACCACCATCTGTTATTAACTTAATCGTAGTCTGTTTCATCAACTGTGCAGCAATAATCATCATCCACCTGAGACGGCCACAGGCGGCTCAACATGTGATTCAGCAACCAGAATTAATAAGGCTTAAACATGAGACACCCACGAGGTGTCTCAATCCAGTCGTGATGTTAAGCGAAGCGACATATGCATCAAGGGTCAGTTATCATCATCACCATCAACAGGATCAACATCGTCTCCACCACCATCACCAGGGGAGCCAGCTGTGGCTGTCTCAAGCATCTAAGGTTATTTATGAGTTAACATGAGACACCCACGAGGTGGCTCCTTCGTGGTGAGGTGGTAAGCGAAGCGACCCTGGTTCATATTCAACGGTGCAACCTTAATTTAAAATAATCGACCCGAGACGGCCACAAGTCGGCTCAATCCAGCAATGACTAGTAAGCGAAGCGACCCTGCAGAGTTACCAACCGTGCAGCCTGAAGTTATCATCACCCTCCTCATCAAGTCCAACGATGGTGTTAAGCGAAGCGACATCTTGCTAGTGAGTCAGTGCAGTATCGATTTACATATTCAACATGAGACGGCCATGAATCGGCTCAGTCCAGTGGTGTTGATAAGCGCAGCGACCTGTGCAACTTCGGCTTATAGGAGGAGGCTAGCGCATGAGCGATCGATCCCCTGAGACTTCAGGGGTGAGGAGTGAAGGAGCGATGATCTAGTGGGGTATATGCGTCCGCAGGACCTCTGTCGGGACAAGCGATAGCGCGTCAGGAATCAGTAGGTGAACGTACGAATAAGCGACGCCCTGAGGCCTCAGGGTTGAGCGAATGAGGGAGTGTTGATCTAAGTCCGGAGGTCGTTAGCTATCATCAGTACCAGCAAGTGAAGCGCAACGAAGAGGGGTGTTAGCACCAGGAACCAGTCCTCGGGGGCCCTGAAGGGGGACTGGTGACTAGAGCGTGGCCCCGTAGTGAACGACATAGTGCATGTTGATTTAGTAGGAGCGGTGCAGCAATGGTTTATACTAGTTGAGACAGCCACAGCTGGCTCCATTATAGTTAACTGGTGAGCGAAGCGACATCGTGCAACATGGGTCAGTGATCGTCCTAACCGTCAACATCAGAACCGATGCGCAAGGGGAGCCACCTCGTGGGTGTCTCACACCTGTAAGTGATTAAAAGTCCAGGATTAATGGAGGGAGCTGTCATCATCACAAAGGAGCCAGCTGTGGCTGTCTCAGCATCAATAAGTTTACGTTCACGCTGCAACTATGATTGATAATCAACCTGAGACGGCCACAGGCGGCTCCCCTTGGTTCATTCGATAAGCGAAGCGACCTCGTTCATGCAACCGTGCAACAATAATTTAAAGTGTTACCTGAGACGGCCATAGGCGGCTCCATCCCGATTCAACTACTAGGATTCAGCCAGGTCAGAGCAGCAGAGTCGTTGAAGCCCCACCCTTGTTAACCAAGCCACCGAGACGACCCCAAGCAGCTCCCCGTTCAACATCAACCCCTAAGCTTCAAGGTCAACCACCCACATCCCACGGTACAACAACGATCGATATCCACTCGAGACGCCCACAGGCGGCTCCACCAAGCACCAGACTAGCAGAACCACGATGACGACCCCAGGATAAACAAGCCCCCCGAGACCACCCCAGGCGGCTCCATCACGATACGACCCCCAGGATGAACAGGGCCCCCATCCTCACCAACCCAGAACGAAGGGAGCCAGCCATAGCTGTCTCAAGCAACATCGATTGTTAAAGAACCCGAGGCGACTCCCCCGTAAACAACCCCACCCAGCAGGGCAGCGAAGTCGTGATGAAGCTAACCCGTTGGCGACCCCACCGTTCAACACCCACCCAAAGTCGTTCCCCCGCTCCGGATCAGGCACGCTCCAGCTGACCGGTGGCCATGCAAGTTGCAGACCTTATGGTTACATCACCCTCATCTCCAGGTCCAGTCCTCGACCCCCTCCCCATCCCCAAAGGGGCCCCTTGAGGGAGGCGTTCTCCGGGCTGGTCCTTCCGAAGAGGGCGATTCCACCAACGTCCTGCAAGGCCACCTCCTTCAGCCTCCGCTAACACCTGATCCTCCACTCCTCCACTTGCAACACCGCCGAGGGACCCGAACCCCCACCACCCAGTCAGAACTGGACGTGCTCCTTACACCAGACGGCAAACGCACCCAAGCAGCAACATGAAGAGCAGGCTCTCGTTAGCGGCCCCCACATCACCACCCGAACAGACCCCAGCGAACACCGTCAACCCAGCAAAGATGCAGCAGTGAACAACCACCCCAGCACCCCACCAGCCACCACGATGCGAAACTGCGACCCGCCAACGAAACCAACGGGCGGCCCACCTCACCAGATCATGTCCCACAGGCAACCCCTCAGAGGTCACCAGCCCACGATCCAGCTAAGCAGACTCACCAACGGCCACACCCCTCAGCCCCCAGGCGACCAAGACCATGCAGCGACGACCCCCACCAAGAACACCCAACGAACCCCTCCCCACATACCAACACCCACCAGCCCCAAGCGCCAGTATGCAGCCGTGTTGCCATCAGTACGCAGTTCCAAGCCCCCAAGCACCCCCAGCAGCAATCGCCATAAACCGTGCCCCCCAGCACCCCAGCGCACCTCTGACGCCAAGGCAAAGCGAGACCTACCCCACCCCCGATGCAGCCCCACACACGCCCTACGACCACCGAGGCTTGTCTGTCCCCGGCACACGGCCCTCATCGTAGGCTCCACCCCGCACCCTACCACGAGTACAGCGACGGCCAGTCCTATCGTGTGCAGCAAACCCACCGAACATGGAGGCACCGCGGTCAACACCACCTTCACCACACCCACCCAAGCAGACGCCCCTCCCCACTCACCAATCGATCACCCCTCCCCCACCCCCAGCCACCCCGTAAAGGACAACCGTTGACGAAGAAGCGACAACCCACCGATCACCGTTGAAGAGCGCCCACCCCAGCAGATGCACCACCGCCACCAACCCCAACGCACCCACCCCCGAAGCGATGTGCCCGCCAAGACCGTCAGCCATGATCGCAAAGGCATGAAGCCACAGCCAAAATCAGAGTCAACCCCCCGCCCCCGTGCTATCGGTATCCCACGCGGTTGGTCTCGCTTAAGCCCGATCCCCTAAGAGACCCTCAACACCCCCTCGCGAAGGTGAAGCGGCAACACTTCCCCCGTAACGTGGAGACACCCGGCTAGTAACCTCTCGGCCACCCCTCCCAGCTGAGAGCCCTTGCAGTACCCCCTTCGCATCACCCCCACCGAGCACGTCATCATGACGGTCAGGCACACCTCCCACCCTCCAGTCACCAGAAGCACCCCTCCCAACGAACCCTCACCGACACCCCACCCAACATCCACCACCCAAAGGACAGCAGACGCCAAGCAAGACCCCAGCAAGAACCCACCAGAAACGATGCCCCCGACGACCTTCAGATGAGCAGCAGCCCAGTGAAGGATCCGTTCCAGGAACCCATAGCAAGTAGCTATCGCATCAACAACCAACAGCTTCAGTCAACGTGCAGTGCTTCACACTAGTTGCAGAGCAGGGTATGCGGCCAAAGGCATCTTCCAAACCATCAGCGAACCATCACCAAGTGCCACATCCGGAACCCTCCCTCCCACCCCACAACCTCCCCCGCTGGTGAAGCGAAGGTAACCCCAGTGTCACCACCGGGCCCCATGTGATTAGTGAGCCGTAGTTCCTCCAACGATGTAGTTCACCCCATGACGCGATCGCCCAGTCCTTGGACACCCCCCCGTTCGCTATACTGCCCACTTCTCCGCGTACGCTCTTCCTCTGACGCAGCCTCTGTCCCACCCCCAGCACCAGCCCACCCGTCACTCAGAAACCAAGCACCCGATCATCACCACAACACCCCCGCATCCGTCATGAGCCCACCGCCGCCACCCCAAAGAGCAACAACCGCAGCCCCACTCCATCCACGCAGACGCCGCCGTCATCACCAAGTCCCCAGCCCCCTCCCAACGAACGACCAGCCCCGTCCCACGATAGCCACCAGAACCAGTGCCCCACCCCGATACGATCCCCAAGAGAACCCCCGAAGCAAAGCACCAAGCCCCCGTCACCACCGCAGCCAGTCCCAGCACCCAGTCATCACCCCAGCAGCCCAACCCATCACCAAGAGACCACCCGCCAATCACCCCGAAGAGCAACCAGCCAGCAGCCCCCTGATCACGACCCGAACCACCACAGCCATCACCGAACACCAGCCCCAACCCCACGATCACCCCCACCAGCGTAACCACCACAACGACGCCCTCCCAGCGATGAGAGAACGCCGCCATTGTCATCACCCCAACAAGCGCAACCCCGAAGCCAAGAACCAACCCAACCCACCGATGACCCGCAGCACCAGAGCCCCAAGGAGCCCCACCACCACAACCCCACCCGCAAGCCAAGCCAGCGACCAGCCACCAACGCCCACCGTAGCCACCCCACAAGACCGATCATCAGGAACCCCACGACGACGCCCACAAACCAACGCCAGAGGACGAACCTCACCTCACGTTGCCCCACGAGCGCCACCCCAGTCCCCCTCACAACCAGCCCCGCACGATCACCACCGCCAACGCCAGCAGCAGCCAAAGATGCGATTCCACGTCATCAGTCCAGTACAACTAGCCCCCCCACCGCCTGTCCGCGAGAACTACCTACTCCATCGTTAGGATACCACTCCCCACGTACCCCGGTCCTCCCCTTCCTCCCCCTCGCCGCCCCCTCACTCGACTGCCTGATGTCTCATGAGGTCTTGGTCCAGTTCTCCCCGATGAAGCCGTTGATACATGAAGCCGCAGGGCCCCCGATCCCCCAAGAGTAGGCCTACACGGTCCCAGTACACGTTAACTCTAGACCCGCTGTTAACCATCAACACGATGTTCCGCAGCCCCAGCCAGATCAACCCCGCACATGTACCAGCACCGATGCACACCCTCCATCACTGAAGCATGCCCACCCCTACCGGCCTCGCTTACGAAGCAATCACAGCCAACGTCCCCTCATCGCCAAGGAGAAGCTCCCTCACCACCCCCGCACACCAGCCACTGCCACAAGCCCCACCCCATCACTGGAAACGGAACCCACAGCAGCAGCCGCCACTCGGTTAGGTAAGATCACCCTACAAGCAGTTGCCATCTTCCGGCACCACCGACGCTCCATCCCGAGGCCTCCTCCACCACGACATCCCCCACCCCCTCCCCTCATCGACAAGGTTCAGTTTCCGTGAGCTCCTTCGCTAGGACTCCACCACAGGACCGGGTCTAGCGGCCTGCACTCGCAACGGGAGTACCCCATCACTTGCAACACACCCCTCCTACGTGTGCCACCCACTCTCCGCCCCACTGCAGCACAGCACAACCCCCAATCATCCACCACCACCCCCATCAACCCCACCGCCAGACGCCCCCAACCCCGCCAGATCAGCCACCCAAAGGCAACCCACCCAACAGACCCGAAGAACACCCACCGCCAAGACCAACGAGAGCACCGCCGCATGACCCGAAGCCATCCCACACCCCGTCCAACAACAGACCCCCACCACCACCGTTCGGTCGACTGCTCCGGTGTGGCACGCTACGGATGACCGGTGGCCCTTGAAGTTGCGGATTAATATCCTACGTCCCCCTCACCTCCGCGATCAATCCTCGACCAACAAGTTGGTCTCCGGGTTGAGCGCTTCGGAGAGGAAGACTTCGGACACTAACCTCAACGGCCACCTCCTTCATCCTTCGCTAACACCACACCTCCACAGCCGCCCTCACTCGACCTCACCCAGCAACGAACACGACTCCAACCACAGCGATGCCCCACCGCCACCCCTCCCTCACAGGAAGCGCACCGTCATGAAGCATCACTCCAGCCATCGCCACATCCACCACCAGCCAACGCCGATTGATGACGAGTACCCGCCGCCGTCCCCAGCACGACATCAAGCACCCCCTCGCCAGGTCACCACGAAGAGAACCCAAGAAGCGACGCCCGCACAAAGCGTAACGCACATCTCCCCCTAGGTCCCCCAGCAGATCACCCCGAGCACCAGGCCCCCGTCCCCGACACCCCCTCAGTCACCCCCAACAGGTGCTGCTACCACCGAGATGTCATAGACAGTCCCTGCAAGTAGTAACATGGCCATGCCTTGCCCCTCCCGATCCAATCAAACCGCTACTACACCCCCACATCGGCCCACCCACCAACCAACCGATCAGTCACCCACCCCCAGCCCCAAGACTTGACCCCCCTCCCACCACCCCGTACCCGTCCAAACGACCGAAGCCGCTGTACCGTTCCGAAAGCGATGAAGAGGAGGCCAAGTCCCAGACCCGTTGATGACCAACTCACCCGTCGACCAGTCGATAAACCCCATGAAGGTCCTCGCTGCGTTCAACCAGTCGTTCAGTTCCACACAGACGATCGAACGACCAACCCCACCCCAGTACCCCCCTCACCCCACACCTCCTCACGAAGATGGATTACGGATGACGCAGAGATACCTAAGCAAGATCAGTCGCCCAACCAGCGTGGAGCAAACAACACATCACCGGTATCGCTCTAGTGACCGTCCCACCCACTACTTTCCCCTTGCGAGGGTCCGGATTACTCGTCCTCCACCAGAGCATACCACCCACCAACGCCCCCACCACCACCCACACCCGAAGGCACTGATGATGGAAGAAACGTTGATGGATGGTACCCTCCTAAGCCACCCGCAGCAGTCGTATGGGACCGATCTAGGGTGACGTATGGACTAGAGAAGTGAGAGACCGTGGCTCCCTGTCCCGATGTGTGTACAACCATGTTCCTCCGCAACCTCAATCTGTAGCTCATCGCGTCACCCACCCAGGAACCAGTCAAGTGAAGGGGGGTGGATAGCGCAGGGGGTTTAAGGGGTGGACCTTGCACACCGTTCCGGAAGAGCCCCTCTCCGTAGTGACCCACGCACAGTCAGTCGAAGACCCCGAAGGGCCCGAAGGGTGACGAGCATGGGACACGGAGGTGAGGGGGTCTGTAGGATTAAGGTTTGCAACTTGCAGGTCCACCCCGGCCCCCGAAGCGTGCCCCCTGAAACGACCCCGTGCAGTCCCCCACATGAGAAGGAACTCTGGCGCATCGAAGCCGTTGAGACGGCCACAGGCGGCTCCTTCCAGTTAAATCAATAAAGCACCACCCGAGACAGCCACAGCTGGCTCCTATCTATGCGAAGACAGAAGGAATCCACTGCGACGGCCACAGGCGGCGCCCTACCGATTAGTCTGAACTAAGTCACCTGAGACAGCCACAGCTGGCTCCCTGCGATCGGGCAACCAGTGTGGTAAGAGACGGTGCAGCACTAACTTACATTTAATATACCCGGGCTAACCCTATACCAATTCCACGGTAACCTAAACTAAGTATCCAATAAACCAACTGTGCAGCTTCAATTAATAAGTGGGTCACCCAACTAACCTGGAATCCATAAACACTATCACATAGACCCCTAAACGATGTACCTCACCTGACGGTCATGCGATCAAAATAATTCGCATCCCCTCAATCGTAGATCGTCATAAATATAAAATGATGTGGCGAACCCTCATCCAACTCCACGGTAACCCGAAAAGTAACGGCTCATCAACTCCACAGTGCAGCTTAAATCTATAAGTAGCTCACCCGACCCACATGGTACCCTTCATCAACCATCAATCGACCCCTAAACGGAACACTCCACCTAACGAACGTGCAGCTGAATATAATGGTGCAGCCTGAATTGATAATGGTCATATAATGAAACAGCTCACC
>KZ994254.1:0-13655 GCA_003614705.1 Blyttiomyces helicus | reverse complement strand
TTATCAACATACAAGACACTGCAGCACTGATGACTCAAAGCAGCGGAATTTTGATCAATTCGACTGCTCACTCTGCCAAAATTGCCTTGCAATCAAACGGAAATTTGTATATAGGTCAAGAAGATCTTTCTAACGCCTCGACAATAAGCCTTACGACGCAGAAATTGTCTAGAATGATTATAGATGCATCAGGTAATGTCACAATTGCTGGCAATGGAACGCCGTTCACTGGGAATGTCCTGTCCGTGTATGGAAAAGCAACATTCACTGATTCTGTAGTAATAAATGGTGAGCTGTCTTTGCCTACGCTGTCGGTAACTTCTGATGGTTCTGGCGAGGCGATATTGAATACTCCAACTTTGACGATTTCAACCAATTTACAAGTGTTTTCCAATGTGACTTTTGGAAACTTGCAGTTGATATCTTCAACTTCAGGAGAAACCAGCATATTGTCTGTCGACAGAACAACCGGACTATCTTTGCCTTTGAAATTCGAAACTAGTTCAGGAAACTTGTCAGGCGTTTGCATTCCCAATGGTTTTCTGGTGCCTGGAACTTTGCAGATAGATGGAGTTGCTGGAGACACAACGACTGGTTTTTCATTGGTAACTGTCGGGAATAATCTTGAAATCACCCCCGGAGTTGCTGGTGCATCTGTTATGTTCAATGCACCTTTGTCTTTTGGATCCGGGGTTTCGTTGTACGACCGTGCGATTCCGACGGATACGGTCAACTTGTTTGTTGAGTCAGCATCTTTGTACATTCAAACGGCTTGCCCAACGACTACCTCGCCATACAGCTTAACGATTGGAGGAGGTACGAACGAAATCATTTCATCTTTTGTCAACAAAGCAAAGAGTGCGTTTGTGAGATACGATCCAACGGAAACATCTCAGTATTCCGGTGGTGTGTTTTCCGTTTCGGGAACTGTTCTCACTTCGATTGGTGCTGAAATCCGGCTCGAAGACATCTTGAGGTTGAACCTCGCGAATAGCATAGAAGGTGTTCTCGGTACAACTGGGTGGTATTATCTCGGTAAACTTGGAGTAGGACGAACCACAGTAACAGCTTCATTGAGTTGGAGAGCGAGGATAGATTACGACGGGGTGTCAGCATATTCTTATTCCGTTTTGAATTACGATACCAATGTTGCCTCCTTGGTATTATTCCAGGACACGATGGGTAATTATCAAGTATTCGTCAACGTATTTTCTGGACCGTGCCGTGTGTTGGTTTTGGAATCACCTTTGGAATTTACTTTTTCACAGTATGAAGGAGGTTCGCCCACACCATCTGGAATATACAGTGGATATATGATGTCCTGGGTTCAAGATTTCAACATTGCGACTACGCAATCAAACGCTCAGTTGGAATTCGGAAGCATAAATGTTTTGGGTTCAGGAACCGTGAACAATTCAACCTTGACCAGGACGACTTCAGTGGTTGGAAACCTCGAGGTATCAGGTTCAAGTGTGTCTTTCACGACTATAGACCAGATATTTTACAGTCCGACGACGAACAATCCCACAGTGTCATAAATGCCAGATTCTTGTGGAAACAACACGGTAACCATTCATGACTTGAATAATAACCAACCGTCACTGATATTCGATCGCGAACTGTTGAGTGGTTCTGTAAGAATTTTGCCATCCAGCAGCTCTAGCTATCCAGGAGCATTGGAAATAAATCACATATCTAACGATCCATCGTCAGCAATTGTTCTGGCGACAAAGAAACAACCTGCGGTTGTTGTAGATGATCTCGGAAATGTGTCAATACTTTCGACGTTTAACAATATTTCAGGAGGAACTGTTTCTTTGAATGTTGCAGGAGGAGCGATCTTTCAACAGGAAGTGCTATTTCAAGAAAATGCGTCAATGGCTGATCTTTCATTGACAAACGGTTCCAATCAAGTTTCCATGCAATGCGATGGAAATGGAAATTTGTCTGTGGGGTCATCTCGTATTACAAATGTTGGATGGCCAGTTGGAGCTTCGGATGCAGTGACAATGCAATATGTGGAAGGTTCTTTCCAAGGTTTGTCTGTGAAAGACAGCGTTTACGCTGCTTCCGGTTATGCCAATGTGGATCTTACGCAACCGGTGACAGTTGTAGATGGTGTGACTGTCATGCCCGGAAATCGCATTCTTGTCAAGGACCAATCGGATGCAGTTCGAAATGGAATTTACGTGGTGGAATCCGCAGCGCCACCATCACGTTCGACAGATCTTGCTGTGGGATACTCTGCAGCTGCGACGTTTGTTTTCGTGAATAACGGAGTTGATAATGCCAACACAGGATGGATTTGTTCAACGATTTCTGGTCAAGATGTTGTCGGGGTTAACGAAATTGCGTTTACACAGTTTTCTGGTGCCGGAGAGTTTAACACGGGGCCTGGATTGGCAAAAAATGGAAACACAATTCAAGTTCTTGTCGACGGTTCATCGATCGAAATCGCAAATAACAATCTTCGAGTTTCCTCCGGTATAGCTGGCCAAGGATTGACAGGAGGTTCCAGAACCCCTTTATCGAAAACGTCGATCGATTTTCTGTCCTCGGTTGGAACGCTGACATCCGGAACGTGGAATGCGGGTGTTATTGGAACAGCATGGGGAGGAACTGGATCTTCTTCTTTCAATGTTGGAAGAGTGATCTATTCGAACGGAGCATCTTTGACTCAAAGTCTCTTGTATTTTGATGATGTTAATATTCGTCTGGGTATCGATACATTGACGCCCGTATCAGGATTGACAGTGGTCGACAGGGACATTCAAATCAATCAAACAGTCGCGACCTCTTCAAGCATGATTATGTCATCGAGTATAACAAATTATACATTTGCTTTGAGAAACGAAACCAGCAAGCTGATCATTTCTTCTGGAACAGGTCAGAACAAGTTGGCATTGACAGATGTTGTGACTTTGGATTCAACAGGAACTCTTATGGTGAATAATGCGATCAGCACTTCGACATTGACCATTGGCAATGCATACCAATTGACAATGGGTTCAATCCAAAATATAACTAGCGGTCCATTTTCGCTTATTTTGTTTTCGGAGGACAAAACGGGGACTTGCTTGAACTTTTATGGAGGATTAGGGGTTGCTTCAAACTTTTCGTCTTCAGAATTCCTGCGAGTTGGATTCTATAATGGAAACTATGTTGTGGGAACTTCTGCAACAGGAACGGGTGCAATTCGAAATCTTTGTTTGCAAACGGGAGGAAACACGAATCAGATTCTTCTTCAACCGAATGGGAACATTGCAATGTCCGGCGCTCTCTATGTTACAGTGACAGAGGACGCAATGTCCATTTCAAATGGAGGTGCATTGACTGTGGCAGGAGGGGGTTCGTTTTCGGGACATGTTTATGCTGTTGGGTTTGTGGCTACTGGCACTGTTGATACGTCTATATCAACAAGTGGAGGAGTAACAATGTCAAAAGCAGTGTTTAATTCATCTTACCAAAATTATTCTGTAATAGCGGATCAAGATGGGTGCTTTGATGTTCAGAATTCTATGTCACATTCCGACTCCATAATGCAGCTGTCATCGTTTAATGGAAGCAATGGGAACATCGTCTTTTTCAGAACTTTTGGACTTGGACAGACCAATTCGCCTTTGTCGGAGTTCTTGCAAATTGGATTTGAAAAAACTTCCTTGATCTATGCGATTCGAACGAATCAGGGAGGATCGGCAACGATGCGTTCTTTGGTCTTGAGTGCTACTGCGAATGTCAATCAAGTTACTCTGAACACTGATGGTTCCACTGTTTTCAACGGTATTTTATCGATAAATGCCCCATAGTCAGTGATGTCAACTCAAGATGTGACGAGTACATTGGCTGGAGGATCTCCAACATTCGCTGGAGGGCTTGCTGTTGGAAAATCGGCAATTGTTGGCACTCTTTTGCAGGTTCCCGCTATCCAGCTTTCGTCCACAATTGATTTTTCGTCATCGGGCAGCAATGACAAAGTGACTGCAAATTACACATCGACTGGAAATCCCAATTTTTTCAACAACAGCTTCACGACTCTCAACATTCACCATGGGAATTCTCTGGGACCATTGAGCAGTACGCAAGAAAAACTAATAATCGGATATGGATCATCTTCGACACATACAATAACTTCTTTTGCCTCTGGTTCAGGAACGGTTCGTGACATTTCGATAAAGACACTTGGAAACACCGACCAAATCCGTCTATATGCGAGCGACGGTTCTGTCTCAACATCTGGAGTGCTGCGAGCTTGGTCAACGCAAGATTCTGTTTCTGGGCCAGGGAACGGGGCTTTGCAAGTGTCTGGAGGTATTTTTGTAGGAATGACCGCAAACGTAGCAGGTGCTCTGATAGTTGGGAGCGGAAATGTTGGAAGTATGCTGACCTTGAATGGAACCTGTCCATGGCAGTTCTCGTCTGTGAACGCACAGAGTATACTTTTTCAACCGTTGTCGGGAAACACAGTGTTTTCAATCACCTATTCGAATTCAAATGACATTTTATCGATAAATACAAATGTTCCCATGATTTCGAGTTATTCGCAGTTTGTCGTGTCTTCCTCATCTGTCAAGGCGTTGTCGATTCAGTCATCTTCTAGTCAACAGCTATTCACTTTTGACACAGTAAATCATATTTTTGATGTGGCAAATGGGAGAGTGGTACCTGATAAAGGGTTTAAATCTCAAAGCGTCTGTGATGGCTGCATCACCAGTGAACGTAGACCTAACTCAAGCGCTTTTCACAACAGAAGGCGTCACCCTTGTTCCGGGAGTTCGAGTCATTTTGATGTTCCAAACGAATGCAGTTGAAAACGGAATATATGATATTGGTCCAAGCAATTATCTGACTCGGTCAAGCGACTTTGCAATTGGAAGCCATGCGGCGGGTGCCTTTTGTTTTGTTGAGGCCGGAACGTTCAGAGGAGAAAAGGGATACGTTTGCATTGCAGTTTATCCAAACGATGTTGTCAGAACCAATGATTTATCTTCCACGCTATTCAATGGCAATTTGATATCAGCTGGTTTGGGTTTGGAGAAGGACGGCAACAATGTCCTCAACATATCTCTTGACCCACTCGATTCTGGCCTTTCTTTCAATGGAGGAAATCTGAGAATCGACACATCTGTTGCAGGTGCAGGTTTAACTATATCCAATGGAATACTGTCTATTGAAAATATTACTCAAGTGGGAACAATTCTCGGAGGAACATGGCAAGCGTCTGTTATACAAGTTCCTTTTGGTGGAACAGGAAACAATGTTTTTTCAACAGGCGGAGTGGTATTTTCAGACGGTAACAAATAGCTGAATGGCGCAAACTTTGTTTACGACGATTCAAAGATATCGTTTGGTATGAATTCCCTACCCGATCCAAACAATCAAGGTGACGGTATTGTTCTTCAAAACAGAGATCTTTTCACAGGAGGAGCAACCGCTGGAATACTATTTGGTGATTCAAATGCCAATTACAATTGGAGGTTCAGAAGAAACCAAGCTTCTGCGTACAGCGATGCCAGAGGTCTTCCGAATCAAAACTGGACAAACGTTGCAGACTCCAAAAATGGAAATGTTTTCGTCGTCTTTGCAGAACCAGGAGAACCTGTCTACATTTCAAACGATTCTTCATATGACTGGACTCCATTTTTAAACGACGGAGTTCAAAGGGTGTGGGGAGAAGCAGTTTTGTCAGCAGGGTGTGGCAATGGTGCAGCATGTCAGATGACGGAATGTACATAATGGCTTCGTCTCTTAACGATGGAGTATTCACTTCGAACGACATGGGTACGACATTCACCATTGTGTCAAATATTCCCACAGACATCATAGATGTTGGGTTTGTGCACGTTGTCAAAAACGGGTTGATGCAATTTCCAGGTTACTTTGGTGGGGCATTGTACATAAGCGAGAATAATGGGTCTTCATTTGCAGTGGCGGGAAATATTCGCAGTGGAAACTGGCATGGTATGGCCGAGTCTGGCGTTGCCAATGTTTTGGTTCTTTATGAAAACGCTGGTTCCATATTTCTTTCAACTGACTTTGGCGGGACATGGACGGAACGGATGACAGATTCAGCTCGATCCTGGGTGTCTGCATCGATATCGGAAGACGGCACGATCATTTCCGCAGCGGACCATTCTGGATATGTGTGGTTATCTGTTGATTCCGGAAGCTCATTCAATAGCATATTTTCTCAATCAGTGTCGCCTTGGTTATGGGTTTGCGTTACAGGAGACGGAACAGGTGTAATCGCTGGCGGCATGAATATTCCGGTGGTGGTCACCAATGACAATGGATTGTCATTCTCTTCGATAACTACTCTGAATGAAAATATTCAAAATGCAGCTTATTCTAATTCTGGAGGAATACTTTTGTTCCCAGAGAAAGGAGGCGTTGTTCACAGATACACATTTGTCCCATCCACGAACCTTATTGTGTCGTGTGGAATGTCAACAAGTAAATCTGATCTGACTGACTACATCGTCATGACTGATAAATATCAATTGGGGATTGGTTATAATTCATCATCTTGTTCCGATATTTCTAGCACCGTCGACGTCAATGGAACCTTGTACGTTTCTGGTCTTGTGACCTTTAACCAACCTCTCCTTGTGTCTTCAGGAGGTACCGGGGTGGCAACCCTTCCATATGGTCTCGTCATATCTAACGGAGAAGATGCCTTTTCTTCAACATCACCCCTTCCGAATGGAGCAATACCGATCGGTTCTTCAGACGGAAGCGGAAAGGTTGTGATCGAAAGTGGGAACACACTGAGAACCCATCTTGGACTGCAAATTGGCAGTCAAGTTCAAGGTTGGTCTGCAAATTTGGACAACCTTTCGACATTGATGCCCACCAATGGTTACTTCATCGTTGGGAATGGAACTTCGTTTTCAATGGAGAGTGCTCAATCGGCCTCAAGTGCATTTGGATTAGGATCTTTGGCTTATTTGAATTACGTGAACAATTCCAACTTTTCTGGAACACAACTGTCAGTGACGAATGGCGGAACAGGATCCACCAATTTTACCACTGGGATCATCCCCTTTTTCAATGGGACCATTCTCACAAACACAAATATATCCTATGATTCGACAAATCTCGGCCTTGCAATAAATGGTTCCTCTGTTCAAATCGGTTGTGGGTTGACAGTATACGGCGCTGATTTATCGATAAATGCAACTTCTGACACCAATCCTTCCTCGCTGCTATTTTATAATTCCGACGGTTCTGCAGCATGGAGGTTCAGAAGGTCAGATGAAGGCACTGCTGGCCCATCTTCGTTTGTTATATCTGGTGGAGTTCCAAACATGCACGAGAATGCGTTGATCGACCAATTCAAAATCAGTTCTTCTGGAATGATAACTTTGTCGAACACAACAGACACAACATCTGTTGGTTCTGGAAGCTTGGTAGTGAATGGAGGAATATCTGTAGCTAAAAGTATCGCTGTTGGTGGCAGCTTGACAATTTTGAATACGGGCGACTCCACGGAAGCGGGAGCAGGTGCTTTGCTTGTATCGGGGGAAGCATACATCGGGAAAACTTTGGTAGTGAATGGCAATCAATCAGTTTATGGTACGACATACTTTTTATCAGCATATGATGCAACAAGCAGCTCAAGTGGATGTCATGTCGGGTGGCCTGGCAATAATGAAAAAGCTCTGGAACAAAGGAGGAATTGTAATAGAAACGGAAGACTCTGTGGGACTGTGTGCAAAAGGTTTGACAGTAGGTACAGATGTTGCGGCATATGAGGCTAATGCACCCATTCAAGATTCAAACAGATCTCTATCTTTGGTGAACACTGCGTCTGGAGGTGCAACAATATTGAACATGAGAAACACTTCCGCAATCAATGGCTGGGATGTGATTGTGGAAGGTTCTGGAAACAACCGATTGATCCTTCAGTCTTCACCGCTGTCGGGGGTTGCTGGTACAACATGGATGACGTTGGATTCCACGAACGGCTCAATGGTGTTTAACGGGACAAACGATGCAACGAGCTCGTCGGCATCCCTGTATTCCAATGGTGGAATATATGCTGCAAAGTCTGTAATTGGTTCAAGTGTAATAGCGCAAAATACCGTCAACGGTCCAGTGTTTTTGCAAGCTGTGAACATTTCGAATGGTTCTTCGGCTTCAAGTGGCTTATCTTTGGTCAACGATGGTGTGCTAACTGGAACAATATTTTTGAACAGTTCAGGAAATTCTTCAGACGGAGGTGCCAATACGTTGACCCTTAGGAACAACGCTGGGAACCTTCGCTTGCAAGCAAGTGGATCCTTAGGGATAACCGTGACTTCGTCGACAGGTGCTGCCGAGTTTGATTCATCTGTTGCGATATCCTCGACACAAGATGCAACAAGTTCTACAACCTGTGGATCAGCCACAATTGGCGGAGGTTTGGGTGTCGCTAAATCAGTTTATGTTGGTGGAAATGTTTCCATTTCTGGTTCATTAACAGTGAGCAATGCCACATCGTCCCCCTCTATAGTAACTTCAACTTTGGATATGGTCAACATATCCACCTTGGTTGTGTATAGTTCAAAACTGATAGTGGTTAACAATGAATATATGCTGTTTGTCAACTTTCAAATTAATCCAACCATAGGTTCGGCTAATACTCAGTTTACTTTTACTTTGCCTGGAAGATCCACAAATTTCTCTCAACCCTTGGACATGGATACGGGCAGATGTTCAGGGTGGTTGGACAATGTAAATCTAATACCTCTGAATAATGTTCTATGCACTGGTGTGTCAAGCACAGGAAAGGCTGTTGTCAAATTTCAAAGCGTAGACAGTTCAACTCACAACATTCAAACGTTTGTCTCATACCAAGCGATATGATCAGAAAAAGCACGCAAGACTTTTTTTTAATATCATTATTCAAAGACGATCCAAAGAAGATTCAAACATGAATTTCCCACTGGTCGATGATAAACAGCGACCGGTTCCTATTTGTAATGTGAACGATTCCGCAAAAGGGATTCACTATTACATTAGAGATCAAGACGGATATATTGAGAGGCAAAATAAATTATCAAGTGTGAAAAACATCACAGTTCTAGGTGTTGGAGCATTGACTATTTTCTTATGTATATTTTCTTTTAACTTTTCGAGTGGGTGGACAATTGGGAACATGTTGACTTTTGCAATCCTTTTTGTCGCTGCTGGAATAACTTATCAATATGGACAAAAGTGGCACGAAACATACACGGTTGTTGCAAAACTGCAAAATGACGCATTCCATGTACACAAGAAAGCGGTTCTTCAAATGTGATTTATTGTAAAAATTATACAACATAAAAACATTTCGAAAATTTAACATATGAAGAATTATTTCAGCACATACAATTGTTTAATCAAAGACATAAAACTTTGAAAGTATTTTCTGGTCGGACCATTTCGAGTAGTCCGCAACCAATCCCCAGAACCCCTTCCTCGGAACTACTCTGGTTTGTTCACCATTTTCATCAATTATCACAACAAGCGATTTGCTTTTGTGTGCTACTAGTGGGAAACGACGGGTATGGCGTTCGCTGTTATTTTTTTCAGAATGTCCGTCTATTCTAAATAGTTTTGATAAAGAAAACAAAGCGGACCTGATTGACATTTTTAAATGTTGAGTAATTTTTATTTTTATTTTTACACATTTTTATTTTTACATATATTATTTATAACTTTTCGCATTTATCTATAAATAATGTGCGAAAAGATGAAAATGACTTCCACGACATTTTGAAAAACGGTACAATCTCAAATAGTTTCTCATTTATCGATGCCAATTTTTTCATTCATATACATTAATATACATGACTTGAACATCATCCAACAAATTTCGAAAGTATTTTCTGGTCGGACGATTTCGAGTAATCTGTATTAAATCCAAGGAATCTCTTTTCGGGAACTACTGTGGTTTCGTCACCGTTTTCATGGCGTATGACTACGCGTGTTTTGCTCTTGATCGTGACTTGTGGAAACGTGTGTCCTTGGGGTGCTGTTTTCTTTTTTTCTAAATCACCTTTTCTTTTAAACAAGTTTGTCACAGAGAGCCAGGCTGACTCGAATAATTTTTTGATTGACATTTTTCGCACTTATATTCAATTTTGAATTGTATTATTTATAAATTTCCGCAGATTTATGGATAAATGGCCAAAAATTTTTTATAATTGTTGATGCAATGTTAACTATTTTAACTCAAAGTTCAAAAGTAATTTATCGATAAACTCTTCAATATCAGAGATGTATATATACTTGTGAACTCGCGCTTCATTGCAATCCAATTCAAATCAAAGCAAACCGTAAAAATGGTGAAAATGGAAAAAGGAAAGGTTGCCCAAGTTTATCAAAAATTCACACAGATTGAACATGTTCTGGAGAGATCAGATATGTCTGGAGTATCGAAAGAACCGGAAACGGACATGTTGTGGGTTCCTATTTTGCATGAATCTGGAAAAATGAAATTGGAGAGAAAAGAAATTACCTATATTCCAGGGTTTTACAAAATATTTGACGAGATTCTCGTCAATGCCGCAGACAACAAGATTCGCGATCCCACCACAGATACAATCAAAGTGACTATTGACAGAGAAAATAACGAAATATCAATTTTGAATAATGGCACGGGTATTCCTGTTGAGATCCACGAAACAGAAAATATTTACATTCCGCAACTGATTTTTGGGAATTTGCTCACGAGTTCAAACTTCGATGATTCGGAAAAACGCATGACAGGCGGGCGAAATGGTTTAGGAGCAAAGTTAACGAATATTTACAGTAAAGAATTAACGTTGGAGACTCACGATTCCAAATCGGGGTTGACGTACAAACAGACATGGAAACAGAATATGAGGACATGCCTTCCTTACAAAATATCAAAATCCACCAAAAAGAAAGATTACACAAAGATTACGTTTAATCCTGACCTTGATAATTTGAATATGTCAAAGATTACTGCGGATACTGAACTAATTCTCAAGAAGCGAGTTTATGATTTAACTGGATCGCTACGTGGTATTAAAGTATATCTTGACAATGAACACATTCCGATATCATCTTTTAAAGATTATATATCAATGTATCTTGAAATACAAGATGGTAAGGGCGGGGACAACAAAGCGAAGATCGTTTACGATCGACCGAATGAAAGATGGGAAGTGGCAGTTGCAGTGGCAGAATCTGGTTCGTTCCAGCATGTGTCGTTTGTGAATAACATCTCTACCACAAAGGGCGGATCTCATGTCGCGTATGTGGCAGACAAGATAGTCACGGAAGTTATTGATATGATAAGAAAAAAGGAAAAAACTGCTACTGTAAAACCAGCCCAAGTGAAGAATCAGTTGTTCATATTTATCAATTGTTTGATCGAGAATTCAACGTTCGACAGTCAAACGAAGGAGAATATGACACTGCGTCTTTCGCATTTTGGATCGACATGCTCCATTTCCGATGGGTTCATGAAGAGGATTGCAAATTTAGGTATAGTTGAGAAGACAATAGCAATGATTCGAGAAAAGGAGGGATTGCAGTTGAAAAAGACGGATGGCCAAAAACGTAGCAGTCTTTCAGAATTGCAAAATTGAATGATGCGAACGAAGCCGGAGGGAAAAAATCAAAACTTTGTACGTTGTTTATTGTCGAAGGGGACAGCGCATTGACATTCGCCGTCACAGGAATTCCAGTAGTTCCACAAGGCCGAGATCATTATGGAGCATTTCTGCTGCGTGGCAAGTTGCTGAACGTGCGCGACGCAAGCATGAAGCAAAAGTTGGAAAATTCCTAAATAACACATCTCAAGCAAATTTTGGGTTTGCAGATAGGAAAAGAATATGCAAGTGTTGATTCATTGCGATACGGTCATCTTTGCATTCTTGTTGACTCTGACTTGGACGGAACACACATCAAGGGATTGATCCTGAATTGGTTAGAGACGAGTTTTCCAAGCCTTCTTCGCTTGCCCGGATTTCTTTTGGACTTTAAGAGCCCTATCGTAAGATGTTCCAAAAGAAATGAAGTGAAGCTATTTTACACACTGAACGAATATGAAGAATGGAAGACAAAGTATGAAAATGACAAAGGCTGGGAAATCAAATATTTCAAAGGACTGGGTACAAGCAAAGCGTCTGATATTAAATCTTACTTTGGAAAGATCAAAAATCACTTGAAAAGATTTCGTGAACTCACGATTCAGAAAAACTGGACATGGTATTCTCTAAAAAACGTGCTCTAGACAGGAAAAGTTGGTTAAAATCTTACAACAAGCATGATCACAGGGAAGCGAGTTCGAACGACATTGTTTCGATCCAGGATTTTATCGATAAAGATCGATGGATTCAGCACAAGTCGCTCCTCACCATTTCAGTTATCATTTGTTCGAATGTCCATTTTGGCTCCCACAAGATAAGTTCTTTTGCTAGACTGGAATCCCCCTTCAAGTAATGTACTTCATTTGGTCTGTAATATTGCGGTGAGATTTTCACGAGAACTCTTCCAGTTTTTTTTTCGATACCAACTTCTTTTTCGCCCTCTCCTTCCCAAATAATATTAACATTGATTGCTGCAAAACCAATTTCCACTAATCGTCGAACTGAAAATGTTCTTCCTGTTGCAATGATCACATCGACAGGACTTTCTTGTTGAAGACAAAGATGAATCGCTCGTGCGTAATCTTCAGCATGACCCCAATCTCTCTCTGCATTCAAGTTTCCTAGGACCAAATGATCCTGTATTCCTTTTTTGATGTTGGCGACAGAGACAGTAATCTTTCGTGTAACAAAGCGTGGATCCCTTCTCTGAGATTCATGATTAAACAAATACCGTTGCTGGCGAAAATATTATAAGATTTCCTGTATATTTGACAAGATTATGTGACAATAATTTTGCTGCTCCATATGGACTTTTTGGATGAAATGGAGTCTTTTCCGTCATACCCTTTGTTACAATGTTTTCCCATTCTTCTTCTGTAAAATCTTCTTTTTGACCTCCAAACATTTCGCTGGTACCGGCTTGATAAAACTTTGACACCTTTTGCAAATCACACAGTCGAATAGCTTCTAAAATGTTTAATGTACCTAAACAGTTGACGTTTGTAGAGCACGCCGGAAGTTCAAAAGAAACTGCAACGTGCGATTGTGCAGCTAAATTATAGATTTCATGAGGCTTGAGCTCTTTCAATATTTTCATTAAGAATAATGGATCCGTAACGTCACCATAATGCAAATTGTCGCGAATTCGATCAAAAACATGTTCGAGGCTGTGCGTCGTACAATTTGACGAACGCCGAATTACCCCATGCACTTTGTAACCGAGCGAGAGTAGATGATCCGTCAAGTAAGAACCAGTTTGACCCGTTATTCCGAAAATCAGTGCAACTTTGGAAGCTTGCAAGGTATCAATTGAAGAAATAGCCATTATTGTTATTTTACGTCAAAATGCATTTATATATGTATTTAACGTTTCTCCCATTCAACATTTATAAAGTATGTATTTCGATTCCTGATTTTGAAAATCCGGTAAACTTCTTTTTGATTTCGTCATCTTCAGGAATCATGATCTTATTGTTGCAATTTTTTCCTAAAATAATTCGGTATCGATAAAAATTCTTTTTGATTTCGTCATCTCTTCTTTCAGGAATCATGATCTTATTGTTGCAATTTTTT
>KZ994253.1:495-13655 GCA_003614705.1 Blyttiomyces helicus | reverse complement strand
GCTACATTCGCTTTACAGGATTGGACACGAACCTCAAATTTGAAAAAGAAGTTTCTGTTCAATCAAATAAAGGTGTCTGTAGATGGAAGCCGGATTGATGACCATGCGAGAGGAGGCGAAAGAGAATCCAAAAAAAAGAGTTGGCGAGAGGTGACATCGGTGCCGCGGCCTCGGGGCAGCCTCGTGACCCAAGAGACTGGCACGTTTTACAGCCCCTTACCAGCTCCCTTCGCCGGAGAGGTCTCCTTTTCTAGCCTGTGTTCGTCCATTCAAACGATTTGAAAGCGTACGAAGAGAGGAGGAAAACTTGGACACTCCAAGATGTCGGGCCAGGAGAGCAAAGTTGAGCTCCTCGGGTGGTTGGTAAGGCACCCTGTCCTTAGATTGAAAGTGACCTCTCCTCCTCTTTTACGCTGAGCGCTCCTCCCCTTTGTAGAACGAACTGTTGCATCTGCGATATGTGAAGATACAACAGTGCTCCAACGGCGCTGGTATGTAGCTCGAAAACGGGGGCCAGAAAAAACGCAGCGAGTTTTCAAGGAATGTGGAGGGTCGATATGTCGGCGTGAGGCGTGCCTGTCGGTCTCAGCTCGGTGTGACGCTAGATCTTGATGACTCTTCCTTTACTCAAAGCGTTTTGCCAAATCTTGGACTCCATCTACGGTAGGCTGTTTTATTCGACGATGAACGTGGCGCCGTGAGCTGGAAATCAGGGTGATTTGATAGTGATCTTCTGCTCCCGAAGGTGATGTGCCAATGTTCCGTGTTCACTTCGAACAAGGGCCCGATTACGAGGCTTATTCAAACTACAAGACCCTCCAGCACTCTTTCGTGCAACACGGAATAGAAAAGGTATGCGACGGCAAGAGCCGGAGGAGAGAGCGTCTCGAGGTTAGCGGATGTGAAGGCTACGGATCTGCTCACTAGATCCTGCAATCCGTCCGGCAAGGCTGTTATTCCGCACAACGCCATCTCATAACCCTCTCATCTCTTTTCCCGTATCGATTGCGGTTGTTCGTTTTGTGCATTTTCTCTTCAATCTGTCGGCGAAAACCCCCCTCTGCGGATAAACGCTCCGAAACACTGACCACAGGATCTGCCGGTGGAAAGCCTCGTGCGCGGATCTTACCGCGAGCTGTTGGAGCTTCTGCAATGGCTGAAGAAGTTCTGGGACACTATGTATCCAGGGGGCTCCTATAATCCAATTTCAAGGAGGGAGATACAGGCTCGAGTTCGCAGGCGTACTGGAGCTACAACGGGTGGGTCGTCGATTTCGCTTGAATATCTTGTCCTCGGAGCGATGTTTGAGACAAGGGAGGTTGGTGCTGAAATAAAATCCTTCCGAATAAAAGATAGCCGACCAGCAACAACTCAGGCACCTGCTACCACATCAATGAATTCCAGCGGCATGGAAAGCGGTACTACAGTGGACAGACAAGAACAACAGTTGATAAACCTGAACAGCGCCCTTCATTCGGCCCGTTCAACAATCGAAAACATGCAAGCACAAGTAAATGAGTTTCAAAGGGATCGAAATTTTTACTATGGAAAGCTAGAGAGGCTGGAGAGGGTAGTGGTCGAGTCGTTTGCTTCTGCGAAGGTAAGTCACACATAGAAAACATTCTTGCGTGGGCGCTGCCGACAATTGGCTCATATTCAAGACTTTCCCGCGAAGGATCCCACTACCTTGGCGTTGCTAAAAGAGCTTCAAATGGTCCTATACAGCGTCGAGGTAAGACAACTCCTTATTATGGGGAAAATGAGTTTTCAGATACCACTAATTAGTGTCTTAAATAGGACGGGTTTGAGATTCCCGCTGTCCCAGCATCGGCGGACGTTGTAGGATCTGTTCGAGTACCGTCTGCGCCACCCACCTTACCGGACGTCAGCATCGTTGCGGAAGTTTCGAGCGATACGTCTGTAGCTGCAAACCAAACAGCTACCGAAGTTGATGAGCATCTCGACCTTGACGAGCCGCAAAAATCACTTATGGACGCTCTTTCGACATTTGACGGATTCGATTTGAAAAATGACGGAGCTGCGAGCTTATCATCGACTACAGAGGGCGATCAGAAGGAAAATGGCTCAGCAGCGGCAGAGGAAAGAGCATCGGGGGAGGAACAGGATAGTGTCTCTTTTCAATGAGTGTTAGGAGGTTGTTAGGGTGTTAGGGGGAGAGACTGTCACTATATTGCAGAATTGCAAAATTGTTATTCAGCGCATAGTTTAGCGTGAGGCGGACGGGTCATTGTCGCCATTCAGGCGGCATGATTTCCACGGGGATGCTTTGGGTGGGGACTTGGGGACAGGCATTGCAGTTGGCCGAGGGGACATAGGACGTGAAACGGCTGGCCTATGCAAGACACTTCACAACAATTGCAGAGTTTCTGCGTCAATTCTGCATCAATTCTGCATCAGAAAAAAGTGAGAATCGGGTATTTGTGGGTCCTCGGACCCATCTTGCATTCGTATATGCCGAAGCAAAAACCCAGCCCAACACCAAGACTACTTGCTGAAATTGAACGGAAGGCGCTTGTATCACCAAAGGTGTCTGTCATAGACCGAGGGACGAGCCCGGGGGTGATGTGGTCGGATGTCGCTCCGAGATTCTGGCCGTAAACAAAGTTTGACGACCGTTTCTCGACTATGAGCACCAAGGACAGCGAGGGATTGGGAAAATAGAACAAACAAACAAACAACCCAACCTCACTGCACTGGTAGGCGCGACCATTTTCCGATCGGACCCGACCCGGACTTTGGTTCTAATACGCCATTCCGGGCGTGCCCGCTCGTATGTATCCACCCCCAACTGCACCTGCCCGCCGACGTAAGGGTTGATACGCTGAACCGATAACGATCTCGAAGAAGATTGCCGCCACACCAATTTTTGCAGCGAAAAGTACCGCATATACGCAGGTTTGAGGTAACGTCCGGGCAGATTGACGCGTTTGGACATTCCTTTTCAATTATCGCCATCGCATCGCTCAAACCACCTCTTTCAGGCGCAAGCATGGAGTCGAGGCCCCCGTCTAAATTTCGCAATATATTCTCTGCTACCCCCACAAAGACTCTGTACACAAATCTGAAGATCGACGCAACGGCACCAACAAAGCTCAAGGTGGGTTGAATTGACCGGATCTTGCGTAGACATTAGGGTTTCCCGCAGCGAAGCAATCATCGAGTGGGCATCGACACCGCCGGAATTGAGAGGTTTCGTATCGACCTTGAACCGACAAAGCGTAATAACTGATAATAGAAATACAAAGTGCAATGAACTCTTCTTCTCCGTTCCATTTGGGACCGGAAACATCGGTATCTTCCCAATTTCTCGAGCCAGCGTTGTGGAAACCGTCAAAATTGAGGTAAATCCGCCCTTGCTACTCGGTAAGAACTTGCACCTCAATATCATTGATGCGTTATCCTCGAATGAGCAAATTGCGTATATTCATACCAAACCCGCTTTCGACCCCGGCTCGTTTCCGTCTCTAGCTCATGGCAAGCAGATCCAAGACTTCGAGCACTCCCCCCTGGAACCGACTATCCTCGCGAGCTCCACTCGTGTTGATGGCCTTGTTCGACTTTGGAAACTTCCAACCGATCTCACCCCGACACCGCTAGTACACGCTCCCGCCCGTGAAATCGACGCCGCCGCATTTTACCTAGCTGCTCATGAAAAGAGAGTAGATCTGATAAAGTTTCATCCTACCGTAGGGAACATTTTAACAACGGCGTCGGCGTGAGTCGAAGGAGGAGGCGACACGAAAGGGGACCAGATTTATTGGCGATATGCATTGCTGATTACTTCTCAACTCGGAGACGACCATTTAACCCATACATGATCCCCCCTTCCCATGTCCAGAGATTCGACAATCCGGCTTTGGGAGATCGAAGGTATGCAGGATCGTATCTGCCTCACTTGCCCCAACGACGCCGTGGCACAGAGTATCACATTCGACTACTGCGGAGACACTATCGCCGTTGGCGCCACGGACGGCATGGTGCATCTTTACGACCCAAGAGCTTCGACGGATCCCGTTCAGGTGCTTATCTCTAAATCCCCCACTTTAAACGCATTTATTGTCACTAAACAAGCTCGTTTTAATCCCAACAGTCTATCAGCTCCAATCATACTCCTGCCAAAGGGCTCCGAGCTTGCTGGCTTCCTCCGGATCCCGTATTCATTACAACAGGGTTCGCTAAGACCGGCGGTGGCCGAGAAGTCGCCATATGGGACGCTGCCAATCTCGCACACCCCGTTAAAGTCCTTCCCGTCGAGGGGACCGGGGTCTCTATATTGCAGCCGTTCTGGGACCCGGCGTTGCCGCTGTTGTATTTTGGTTCTAAAGGAGAGGGCATTCGCGTGTACGAGCTAGCAGAGGGGAATCTCAGAAGCATAGCAATGGTGAAAATCGACAAACATGCGGTACGCTGTTCGTACGTCGACAAGAGGGGCTTGTTGATGTGATCATTTTAAGGATGTTTCGGTGAGAAAGAGTCGCTCTACTTTCTAGAGATTCCATTGACAATGATCTGCTGCTCCCAGTCATGCGTAGATCTGCTCCCGAAATCTCTTTGCGTCACTCCTAAATGCGAGATTTCCCGCTTCTTGAGGCTCGGGTAAGCTGACATTCGCTTCCCATGCATACTTGTAATGTTTTTTCCCTCACATTACCCCGACCCTCAGAACAGACAACTCGATCGATACTACATCTATCTACGTCCCGCGCGTGAACGCTGAAAAGGTCTTTCAGCATGACCTCTACCCGCCTGTAGCGATAATCGACCCACAGGGTAGTGCCGATCGCTGGTTTGAAACCCTTGAATCTATCGAGCTGCTGATGGTCGATGTTAACGTGCCTGTCGAAGCACCGATACCGACTCAGGATCAAGCCATGTCACCCACATCGGCTGAAATTGAGCGGGTTCTCATGCCGAAGGAGACACCTCCGACGATCGAGGATCTCATTCTGCAGCGGTCATCGACTATGAAACAAAGGTCCGGGGTATTAAGGCGAACTGGAACCATTTCGAGGTATGGATAGAGAGGACCAGAGGGTGGGGTGAAGTCACTATATCTCGTTTGGTCCGCGTCCTAACGTCGCCTCGCAATACCCCGATTCAACCTACCCAGATCCAGCTCAGCTGCGTCAATTTCCTCCTTAGCGCAAGGCATAACAGCTGACGCCCCAACGCACCCTAAGCCCGTGTACTTGGACGGTTTCATTGATATTGAGCGCAAAGGATGGTTCGGAAGTGTCTGGGAACGACACTATCTTTCCTTGAAAAAAGCGCGACTCTATGTCAGCGTCGACCAAGATTCCGAGTCGGCCCTGTACTACATATCAATGAGCGCAGTGAGGCATGTCGAGGGATTTTCAATCGGGCCTAGCGCCGTCGGGTTTGAGGTTGAGACGACTGAGGGCTTGCGCTATCGGTTCAAGGCAACAAGCATCTCCGAACGGGATCACTGGATCGATAAGCTCAAGGGACTCACGGCGGGCGCAGGTGCCACGGGCTTCGCAAGCTCTACGAGAAGCCCGTCGATGGCGAGTATCGTGGGGGCGGCTGCGGGGCCGTCGTCAGCGGTGCAGGGCGTCACGAAAAAGGCCGCGCTGCCCCCTCTTCCAAAGCCTATGACGACAGGGGCTCCCGCGCCAACGACGAAAATAGTAATTGGCAACCGCGAAGGCGCTTCCCTCCTCGGTGAGCTTATCGTTCTGACCGCATCCGAGCCCCTCGTTAAAGGGAAACTCCCGTGGGTCTCGCGACTTGTTGTCCTGGACGAAGAAGGATTCCTTCACATTTACATACCCGATCTCAAGGCCTACACTCAAGGGAAGCCCGCCCTCGAAAGCATGAACCTTAGCTCAGCCATTTCTGTCCGCATCTCGGATCCCGCTGTTCTCATGGCGGACCCACCCCCACATCTCCCGACATTAGGGACAAACACACCTAAACCCGGTTTGAGCGCAACTGCGTTCCAGATCAGCTCCACCAAGCGAGTCACACATTTTCGTGCCCGCTCGCCGCACGAGGCGGCTAACTGGGTCATACAAATTCGCCGAATTGTTGTTGCCCGTGGCGTGCTCCCGGCCGCCGAGCTCGTTACTCGCGACTGCTACGAGGGATTGGTCAACATTCAGACCCCGCTTCCTGCTTGCGGACCTCGACAGGCAGGAAAGCACTGGCTGGCTGTAATAGACGGCTCTTTTTACTATTTCCGGGGGCCAGCATCAACAACGCCGGCGGGTGTCATCCCCGCCTCGCAGTTCGAACAAGTCCTTCCCGCAGACGATACCCTGTATGCGTTCGATATGCGTATCGTAGGCGGCGGGGTATTACGTCACATCACCGCTAGCCCTACCGATCGGGATGCATGGGTTCGGGAGTTATCCCGTGTCCGGATGGAGAGCTTCGATCTCCTTGGCAAGATCGGGATCGAGACTGACCAAACGCTGCGCGACGAGATCGGGAAGGCGAAGGCAGAGCAGTGGGGAAAAGAGGTTGTAGAGCGAGTTCTCTACGTCGATCAGAACCGGTTTGTCAAAGGAGAGCAAAAGCTTCTAGTGGGTGTGTTTGGAAAAACGCGATTGACGTTTACGATGGTCGAGCCAATTTGGACGTCACTGCGGAGCGATGCGGCGTTCGTATTGGACGTGGGCACTACGATTTACCACTGGAATGGCACTACCTCATCTCGTGTCGCACGCGCGAGGGCAATGGACCTCGCTACGCGAATACGCAAAGCACGATCGAACCGCCCGCGGGTGTTACTAGTTGAGCCCGACGACCGTGATCTCCTTCCAGTCTTCACGCGACACCTGACCCTGACAGTATCCCCGACCCCCCCGGTGCCAACTATGCCTACCGACCTCGCAGCACTTAGTACGCTCCGTATCTTTCGTGTGGTCAACTCCCTTATTCGCCGGCGGAAGCTGCTGCTGGTATACGAGGGTGCCGCACCAAGCAAGGGTTTACTCGAGACTGAGGCAGTCTACGTCGCCCACAGTGCCGTGGAGATCCTCATGTGGGTCGGGGCTAAGGCCTCCTCTGAGCACGCCGCGATCGGCTTGCTCGTGCTGAAGAAGTTAGCGCTTCAGATGCGGGATGCGATGGGAAAGGCTGGATTTGTCGTAGTGGATAAAATGTATGAGGGCAGGGAGTCGCCGGTTTGGAAGGTAAAGGGTAGTAAGCGAGGGAAAATCATACCTCGCAAGCGATAATTTATTAAACGTCACAAAATCTCCAATACTTACCGCGGGGAAACGTATTGTAACCTCCCTACCCTGCCTCGCTCTTGTAGGAAAAATTCATTGACTACGAGGGATCCCTCCCGATTAGCATGCGAGCAGCAGAAGAGCGGCGGGGCAATATCGTCACGAACCTGGTCCAAAAGCCGATCGATGTCCTCGCACTTTTTGCCCCCCCTCCTCATCTCCCGCAGCCTGTCGATTCCGGGCGCTCAGGGCGGCTAACAATATACCGGGTAGAGAACTTCCTCCGCTTCCCAGTCGGCGCAAAACTGCACGGGCAATTTTTCCGCGGAGAGAGCTACATTCTCCTGTACATGTATCGGCCTCCTGGGAGCGGTGTCGAAAAGTGTGTGAGCTATTTTTGGCAAGGGTCGCATGGTACGATCACGCAGAAGGGAACCAGCGCTTTGATGACCATAGAGCTGAGCGAGCAGACTGGCGGAGATGTCGTGCAGGTTAGGGTCGTCGAGGGTAAAGGTAAGGACGCTCGGTAAGGGTAGATTAGACCATAATGGCTATGGCGAACAACAGGAGCGAAGCTCAAGTTGCCCAAAAAATCCATTTCCTGCTGCCGGTCGAATGAACATTCCTGTTCATCCCCGCATTATATTCCTCGCATTTTTCCTTGAAGAGCCGCTAAACAGCTATCGACCCTCTGCCCGTTTGAAATTCCAGAGCCAAAGCATCTTTGTCTCCTGTTCGGCGAAGAAAGTATCGTAACGCGCCTCGGGATCCCACCACCTGCCGATCCAGGATCAGCGCGGCCCATCGCCTTCGACATTCGTGAAACCTTTTCGGGACTCTGCAAGGCAGTGGAGTGCGAGGTTTCGGGTAAGTTTCGTCGGTATATACTCAGTGAACTCAATCGAGTTGAAGATCTTTAGATATATTCATGTAGCTCCCCGGTGGCCAGGCCAGCTCACCTCTCGCTCCCCTTTTGATAAACGCCCAAGAACTCCCTTTTTCTTCCGATCGCGCTCTCGCAATCCTCTTTCCTGAAACATCATACATCTGGCAAGGTCGAACGAGCACAGGACCCGAGCGCGCGCATGCCGCAAGAATTGCGACCCGATTCGGCGCTGCGGGTGCGCGGACCGTCATCGCTAAGGAAGGTGATCCCATGCCTGCAAAAATGAGCGAAATTCTGCGCGCTGCAGGAGTTGATTTGAGCGGGCTGACTACGTCATCAGCTAAGAGGAACGAGCCGAGATTGTTTTCCTGCTCCGCAGGGAGCGGAATTGTCCGAGTGAGTATTTTTAACCCCCAGCTTGTAGAAGTATCTGACGAGAGGAGACACACGAGAAGGGTTTAACCTGGTATTTTCTCCCGCCTCCGCTCAAAAATCTGGACGGCAGATAGACGAGGTTCAGTCCTTCGCTCAGGAAGACCTCGATCCGAACGTCGTGATGATTCTTGATGCCGGCTTGTTCATCTTCATTTGGTTTGGCTTAAGCGCGAAACCTGCAGAGAAGATCATCGGCATGGAGACGATGATTGTGAGTACAATCGCTCGGTCTCGATAATTTAAAGAGAGTCACATTGCCTGATGTTCTCAAGTTATCTCGCTTCCTCCCGCTCCTTCACATATTTCGTAGGCGTACCTTGAGAAATCCAAAATTCACGACCAAAAAACCCGGGTAGTTGTTACATATGCTTACCAGGAACCTGCAGAATTCACAAACCATTTCCATGGATGGACGAAGAAGAAGTTTCCAAAGGATAAGGTCTCACATTTCACTCTCTCATTGCTTAATCTTTCTTGGTCTCTCCTACAAACTAAAATACGGTCTCCGCTCCCCAAGCAGACGAATCTCCCAGTGCGCACCCGCCCTGTCAACGAAGTGCTGAAAGAGTACAAGCAAGAGATCTACCCATTAGATGTGCTGCTCTCGGATAAGCTTCCTGAGCATGTCGATCCCACCAAATTGGAGGTTCGTGCAGCGGTCCAGATGGTCCCTCGTTAAACACTCAAACAAATCAATCTGACGATATCTTTATCTACAGATGTACCTCGATGAAGAGGAATTTACCTCGCTGTTCAAGATGAAGAAGGACGAGTACCTTGGTTTATTGGCCTGGAAGAAGGAGCAGGTGAAGAAGGAAGTGGGCATTTTTTGAATCAGCACTGTGAGACAAAAGACGCCCGATTTTCTTTTCTGCCTTGAGCCCTGCCTTGCTACCCGAGTGGGCTGGCTACCATACCCAGGCTATGAGAGCGATGTGCGGATCCTGATGGTTCTTGTGCTGCGATATGGGCCTCCATCGGGCACGGGATCGACCATCTTTTGGCGTAGCTTCTGATTTATTGAATCGGTCACTCCCCGTCCACTCTCTTCCCTGTTGGAAAATCTCTTGACTGGAAAGCCTCCGCACAGGGAACAGTGCCACGCTTTTTTTCCTTGCAATTTATGGAGGGATTTCGTGCACTCGAAGTCTTCAGTCACATTCCCATGTCCCAAGAATTTCGCCCTTGATCATGGCGGCTGTCGACACTAAGCACGACTCCCCCCGGCTCCTTCTTCTCGCCTGAGAAAGGGATCCATAAGCCGCGGGGAGGGATACGGTTGACGTCCAGCCACGAACGAGAGACTTTGGGATGCGGTGGTGCCTTGGGGCTTCCGCTCTTCATCCTCCATCGACCTCGCCGTCAACCCCGCATCCTTCCACTTTCCTCCCACGCGGGTGTCATTCCTCCCTTTTCCCCTCTCCTCCGCCTTGATTCCGTCTGTGCCCTCTCCCCAGTTTCTCCCCCCTCTCTTCTGCCGCGGCATGAGTGCTCGCTTTGAATCAGATAAAATATATGATAATTGAAAAAGGACCAGATGGCGCATCGCACTATGGGAATTACGGCGGCGAGGCACAGACCCGGATCAATAGACCGGGGTCTATGTAGGGGGGGAATCTTGCTTTACTTGGCCCATCGCCGTGATATTCAAAGACAGACGAAACCCGGACCCCCGCGAAATCTCACAACTTCTAAACCATGTCATCCCCCTTCGTTCCATTCGTTTCGTCCGATCTGGACGCCAGCCTGTCCTCCGAGATAGCCGCGTGCGTTTCGTCGCCCGTGTGGCCTGTATCTAAACAAATAAGGAGTGAGTTTCCGTTCTCAGACAATATAACATTGTAAGCGGGAATGCTGTTTTTCAGGAAGACGTACCGACGGACTTCCTGCTGACTGCCGAGCATTCTGCGCCAAGCAGCTTTTCACGATCCCCCATCATGTTCGCTCTTTTGCCCTGGAACGCTTTGAGCGCGCTGATCACGGCCATGGCCTTACGGACCTTGGCGTTGTTCCTGTTGACGCGCTCTGCCACGATGGCGCGTTTACGGCGATTTTCGAGCTTGCGGCGACGAGCAGGCGAGGGCCACAAGATTGCCGTGAGCTCGAAGGACCAGTGCCTCATGACCATGACTTTCACAAAATCAAGGAAGACGAACGACGCGATAGAAGTGCAGATAACACTAACTCCCCAGCCCCATCCACTTGGAAGGAAAGAACGATCAGTATATGCAGATATGTGGATGGCGTAAGAATTAAATTCTTTCTTCAATTGATACTTGGGGCGGGGCTCTGCCCCATGACAGTTGCCAAGACACTTACATTGCAGTCGCCTCAAGGAAACCAACGCCGTAGATGCTGATGAACATCGCAAACACCTGCGTGCCGCCGACGGCGACCAGGAACATAAGGCTAGGTGGCTTTTCCTGTATTTGGATGGCAGGTGATAAGTATGGCGACAGAAGCCGAGATCCATAATATGCTTTCTGTCCACCGCGCACGAGCCAGTGTTCTTTCGTACCCAGAACCAACCCGGAACACGGGTTGAGAAGATCACAAAGTGCGGGCACGATGAAATTTGAAGGTACATAATCGTGGAGAGCTGATCTGGCGTGACATTGTACACGTCCCGTGCGACAAAGTAATGTCCGAACGAAAGGCACATGAGACAGCAGCCGAGGGTTGCAGAAAGCGTCATCAGCTGCCCCAGGCGCCATTTGTCAGGCCTCTGAGAGATCTTCGCTTGATCGACCGAGATGACCAGGGTGGCGATATCGTTCAAGACGGCGATGAGGATCACGAGGCGGTCAGGGAGAGCGAAGTCGTAGCGCAAGAGCGATATAAAGAAGAAAATAAGGAAGTGAATAGTCGAGGTAATCCGATAAACTGTATGATGATGAGGGTGCACGGAATATTTTATGATCAATCATCTTTCGAGCAAAGCAATCCTCGGAGACCCCTTCGAGCAAACAAGACGAGACAAACCTGCATAGCTGCGCATCCGCTGGAAGATCGCACGACTGCACTCGATACCATCGACGATAGTGGAAAGTCCTGCCGCGAGTAGCACGATATCGGCAGCGGATCTCGCGGCGTCGGTGCACCCGTGCACCGCAATACCGACGTTAGCCTTCTTGAGGGCGGGGGCGTCGTTGACACCGTCTCCCGTCATACCGACCAAATAGCCACGGTTTTGAAGCAGTTCGACGACACGGTACTTGTGCTCCGGAATGACTTGGGCGAAACCATCAGCTTTGACGACGCGGTCCGTGAGGCTTTCCTCGTCCATGGAATGATCGACGAGTTTATGAGCGTCCAAGATTGTACGCTGCATTCCGAGACGGAAAGCCACCTCTTTAGCAATAATTTGCTGGATAGGGATAGGTCAAAGTATGTGCAGTTAGCATCAAGTTATCGCAAAGCATCAAGTTAACGATGGCTAGTACAGTGTGCGAACAAACCTGATCGCCAGTAATCATCTTGACCGAAACACCTAGTGCCTCGCACTCTTTGATCGTATGACCAGAGTCGGGCCGGGGAGGATCGAGAAGACTAATCATGCCGACGAGCTCAAAGACCTTCATGTCGGGATCGACGGTGCGCGCGACTCCGAGCGCACGCAATCCGCGTTGAGCGAAATCAAGTACGGCCTTGTCGGCTTGAGTATGGCCTCCGACAAGGTGCGTGATGACATGGGGAGCACCCTGTCATGAGGAAGATTTTCCACGCGTTAGAACATCGAGCGTTCGTTTGGAGGAGGGAAGGGACAGCGAGGACGAGAAGGAGGGGGAAGTTAGAACAGACCATCACGTGAAGCGGATGTCGACTCCCCACTTTCTGTATTAGAATTCCATACCTTTATGCAGCGGAATTTGTTGCCGGTCGCGAGCTCCTCGACTGTCGCCTCGGTATACTTTGAATTAGGATTGAACGGAATGAAGCCGAGGACCTTGTAGCCGGGAACTGTATGGTCTTTTGTTGTTTTGGCCTTGAGGATTCCGACACGCTCCTCGGCGGCGTGCCGAGTGGCGAGCTCGATAGCGTCTTGTGCCCCGGGCTCACTAGCGAAGAAAGCGTTCAGGAGCAAGTCTTCATCGGTATAAGATACACCGGTACCGTGGAAGTCGGTAGTGGTGTTCCCCTTCATTGATAAGTACGGGACATCAAATGTCAGCTCGTTCAGAGTCAATGTTCCCGTTTTGTCTTTTCAAGGTGATAAGGACTTCTATGAGAGGGTGCGTCGGAAACCGGCGAGCTCAACTATCAATTTTAATGGTGGAGAACTCACCTGAACAAAGTATCGATACCGATGCCAATTCTTCAATAGCTGTCAGCCTTTTGACGATGACTTCCTTTTCAGCGAGCTGTTTCGCCCCGACAGCCATCGTGACAGACATCACCGTCGGAAGACCGACGGGGATAGCGGCTATGGTGAGGACCACGACTTTTTGAAGGGCAGTCGAAAATGCTTCCTTCTTATTGAGGGTCGCATCTAAGAGAAGGATGATAACCATTACGACCTGAAGCGAAAAGGCAGTGAGTGTAAGTATTTCGCTCTAGTGAATATCCTTCGAGAGTGGTATGAGCATGATGATTACCGTGACGATAATAAGCATATTTCCGAT
>KZ994252.1:0-13694 GCA_003614705.1 Blyttiomyces helicus | reverse complement strand
CTCTGGCGTGTTTTCCGCCGCTTGGCTGCCAGCAATCCGCCACCCAGTGGCCCGGATGGCCATAGTTGTTGCAGTTGCCCTTGGGCCTACTCCCGCCTTCTGGCGACGCCGGCGCGCCCCTCCTGCTCGTAGCAGCGAGGGCTGCCACTCTGTCCCCTTTTGGGATTGTTCCCGTCGACAGGCCATCATCCGCGAAGATCTTCTCCCGCAGCTCGTCGATGGCGAGCTCGGCGTTAGCTTCGTGGACTGTCCTGAAGACATTTCAGGTCTCAGGGAGGCTGTAGAGCAAGATCCAGACCTTGTCGTTGTCTGGCTCCTTCTCCCCAGCCCCCTGGAGCCTGTCTGCGAGCTCCTGGAAACGGCTGACGTGTTCCTGCACCGTCCCACCTTCCATTTTGAGCAAATACAACTCGTCTTTCAGCTGATTGGTGTGTGCCTGAGTGCGCAAGGCGTGGACCCTTCCCCAGGCGTCCCAGGCCTCCTGCGCGGACTGGGCGTTCCAAACCACCTCTATCTGGATCGTTTCGAGCGACAGAGAGATGACTGTGTGCGCCCTTTTGTCTTCTCCATCCACGCCTCGATTTCCGCCTCCCCTTCCTCCCTCACCTCCGTTGCCTCCGCCGTTTCTGTCCTTGCCCTGAGCAACGAAACTGGGCTAGGCGCCTCCCTGTGACGACACGCCAGAGCCCTTGGCCCTTCAGCGCCCGTTGAGCAAGGTACTGCCACGTGTGGTAGTTGGTTGACATCAGTTTTTGGATGCTGTAACGTCCGAGTGAGGTGGGGTTGTTTTCGAGCATGCTGGTTGCTTTTCATGTGCTTTTAACGACGTTTTGAGGTGTGTTCCCTCTGTGCGGGGCTCATTACCTGTTGCGAGGTGTAAATGCTGGGACGGTGGAGGGGCTTGAGGCCGAAGATCTCAGCAGTGAATCAACACTTTTCCAGCTGTGCGTGATGGCAAAGCATTGCGGAACAGACATCCCCAAGGAGAGGACGACAGAGGGAGCAGGTGAGTCGGGGCTACTCTGCCTCTTCCCTGCGACATAGCTTGGCCAATGGAAGTGTCATCCCACGGAGGATCAAGGTACTTCATTGTCTTCTTCGACAACGACAGTCACAGGATGGATGTGTCGTGCCTGGCGCAGAAGAGTCAAGGGCTGAAGGCGCTGAAGGACCATATCATCTGGGCGGAACAACAGACACAATACAAGGTCCGCATCTTTGGCGCTGACAACACCTGGGAGCTCTGATTAGCCAAGTCAGATGCAAAATTGAAGAAACTAGGGATAGAAAGGTGTGGTAGGTAGCCACTAGATCCAACTAGCACAAAGCCATTGATTTCAGAGCAACACATTCATCCATTGCAAAACTTTTAATGATCTGTAAGCTGTTTGGGGAGGGGGTTGAGGAGAATTACGAGGTATATCAGATTTACGTGAAGACTTCATAGTTGATCCTAGCATGTAGGAAGAGATCTACATAGTTCCCAGAATATGTAATCCATATATCAGGTTCGAAGGCTCTTGCAAACACTGCAAAGCAGAATATGGTCTTCTCAAGACTCCACTGAGTCAGGCAGGCCTGCATGATCCGCCTCGGAGATTTCCTCATTGTCAACATCAAATTCCAGCACACGAGCGTGTTGACAAGCGGTTTCAGAAGGTTCTGCAAGGGGCTATTCATCATCATTACGGTTCAGGTCGACTACATGGTAATCATCGCTGACAGCTAAAGTCTGGTTATGCCATCAAGGAGGTTCTATCCGCTGAACTGGAAATATCAGACCTCAGCAAGATGGAGGACCTTGATGGGTTGAAGATTAATGGGACCGGCCGTTATACTGTCTGAAGATTATCAAGTAGACCCAAATTAATTGCTCAGCTGCATCATTTGGTATGACTGTTGCGAGTCCAACAAATGCCCAGTGAGAACTGCTATGGCACGATGGAGGCCGAGAAGTGCTACTTTGCAGGTTACTCAGTTACTGACCAGTACATATCAATAATCGGGAACGTTTTGTGTGCAATGCTAAGCTCAAGGACTGCTATCACTCAAACATCAGGGGCTGTGTCGTTCGGTCTTCATGGAGAATCCCAATTCTGCCCATATCGGCCTCAGAAAGTGTTTCCATCTGATTCACAAGGGGACAACCACTGTCAAGCTACTGTATAATACAGGACTGGTGCCGTGGACAATCGAGATTGGGAATGTTATCCCTTACTTCAAGAAGAAGCACGGCCTCACGATCTAAAGTGACTCAGACTTCGCTAGATGTCCAGATACCCAGAGGTCCAAATTTGGTTTCTTCAAACTCCACCACAGTGCTCAGTGTTGTGATCAATAAAGTACAAAGAGTAGGTGGCCATATCAGCCTTAGTAGCAGACTTTATCTCGGCCCTGCCTTGGTCCAATCAAGTCATCTTGATGGAGCTTCTCATGCGAGAGACGCTCACCAGTGAACAAATCAAGGACATCAAATGGAGCACCTGCTTCTACAAGAACATACTTGGCTCGATTAAATTCGCCCTGAACATGGTGCTTGAAGTGCAGACTGAGTAGATTGAGGTGGCGCACACCTTCATTTGCAAGAAGGTCCTGGACAGGACTGTAACACTTTACCACTACAAATCGGGCAAACTGGTTACATGCTCGCTCACCAAAGGGCTCCCTTAGCCCAATATGCACAATTTGCCCACTGGATAGGCTTACGGTCTACCAGAGTCAATGGAGGGGCCCATGTCAGGTTATTGTAGGGGAAGTTTTTAAAGTTGGTCAACAGCAGAGGACTCGGAAATGATGAGGGCCAAGTGATTGGATGTCGAACCGACTGGTATTGGTAGGGTCAAGATGGAATGCTGACCAGGCTTCACAGGTAGATTAGGATACGAGAAAGGATTTAGATTCTTTCACCTGTAAATGGATAGGGAGGGTCTTACGGACTATGTGGTGACTAGCTTCATTTGTCTCAGAATGCTTCTGACAGAATACATTGGGCAGAAGTGGGTACGTCCCAAGTCCACCCTTTTCGCTGAATTTGCACATCTCAAAGGTATGGATATCAAATATATAGACCTCCTGTAGTTTGAAGACCAATATGAACACCCTCTTTGCTGAAGTCTGCCTTCCCGAATCTGTCCCAAAGCGCCCCCATTTCTTGATAAAGTTCAACAATTTTCTGGTCAACGCGGATGCAGTGATACATGTCCCTCATCGCAACTACGATGAAGTACAATGCATCAGAGACAGTCCATCATCTCTTGAAGACTGGTGAGAGAGGTATGATCCTTTTTGGTTGCAGCGCTTAGACCGCAATATTCCACACAGTAGCCTTGTCCACTCCTCTATCTTCCATGCCTTAAGGAACTGATTTGTCCTCGTCCCCATCGTCAGTGGCAAGTTTTTGGCCCTTGTGCATTGCCAACCTCCATGAACACCTCCGAGATGAGGACAGGCGTGGTAGATACTTAACTGCTTTGAGTATGACAAGATCAGGTCCCCTGAGACTCAGCGTAGGTTGAGAGTGTAGTTTGAAGGTCTTCCAGCCTTAATTTAACTTGACTGATGGTTGTTCTGCGTCAGTAGGCCAGATGGTGTGCAGGTCCGAAAGGAATCGCGCATCAAGAAGTTCTAACTTTATGTCAAGACCCATTTTGGATTGATACCGGGTCTCGGGGACTGGTTGTATGAGGTCACTCTGTTATTTGCTCCATGCAGACTGGAAAGGGGCCACAAGGATGCAGGCTTCCAGAAAAGGTTTGGTAGGATAAAGTGGTCAGAGAGGAAAAGCATGTGGCACCTGGAGTCCATCAGCCTGCCAATCGACTTGCCATTGAAGTGACTGTAAACAACAAAGGGGGTCTCCAAAGATTGGGTTGATAGGCGTCTCATTGAAGGAGGTTACAAAGCGTTGAGGACAGAGTGTTGTAGAGATATCCTCCAATCACCTGGTTGTATGCCAGCAGTGAGGGATCACTGCAAAGACTTTTAAACATCATGCTGGGTGAGGGGAGGGTTTATGTGCCTCCTCTTTGTCAACCTCCTCCTCTTTCACTGGAAGAGGAGCAGCTCTTATTGGGAGAATGGAGGCCTAGCACAGGCCAGGGGCCCAAAAAGTATATTTCCTGTTGTAGACCTCTATAGGAATCTGAAACCTCTGATGAAACCCTTGCACAGGGCCCTATATATATATAATTCACTATGAGCAGCTATGTTTGCTCACACCCACACCCAGCCCCAAGACCGCTGGTTGCTCCAGATCCTTCAACCAAAACTCCACGACCACAACAGTTTGCTGGGGACCCCCCGAATCATCCACTTTAGGGCACCATAGACACCAATTGCTCACCTATGCTTGGTGGACGAGTGGGTCGTCCTCTGTGATGGGGGACTCACACTGGGAGACATCCAGGCAGGCAAGGTTGGTTGTGGAAGGTGAGTTTGAGTTTGGTTAGGCTGATTCCTATCATCAGGAGAGTAACGTCATGCGCAATGCAAAGAAGTGCATGGCCTAGCTCGGATACATTATGAACAACATCTTGGGATGTACTGGAGGGGCCTCTTTGGCATGTATGCAGATCTAGGGGATTTGGGGTGTTTGGCTTTGCTGGACTCCAATTATTTCCAACAATTTGGAGGTTGTACTGCTTTGCCGCAGTTGATGGAACCCTTAGCTTGGACACCTGTCTCTTTATATTCCAATGTCAACCAACTGGTGGTCCACATCCATCAAACTTCCCCTGAAATCCCATTTATGACATTTTCTTCCCCTCTGCAAAATGATGACGATTCAAAGTGCTCTTTTGGTCAAAGATAGTAGGACTTTCTTCCACTGGATACCCTCAAGCACATTTTAAGGGAGGAAATCGTCAGCAAACAATGGCATGTTTGCGGCGGTAGGTGGATTCCCTGAGAAGGAGAGAGGCAGAGCCAGAGAGGGGATGTACTGCTCAAGAAGACTTCCACCTGCACTGCGAACCGGCTTGAATTCAAATAGGGAAAGTTACCCTGTCAATGCCTCCAACAACTGTTGCACAACCTCCTCTCCTCCATGAAGTTCAAACAACCTGACATGCCCAAACCATCCAAGTGCAGCCAAGCTACATATTGATGATGATGCAAGGGACCCAGCCGATGTGCTTCTTCACACACGCCGTGGATTCTGAAGCTGACAAAAACTGTGGGGGAATGTATCTCAGCTTTGCACTAGCATCAAGATCTTAGCCAAATGTTTTGTATTGTGCTCAGCTGGTCTGGTGTTAGTACATCTAGGAGTTCAGAAGGTTCCTCAGCGATTTTGGGAAACATTAGCTTTGTTTCGTGGTCACTTTATATTCTGGCATGGACCAACCTGTGATTGACCTTCATCATACATTCCCCTGAATCATATCTCCCACTATTTCCCCCTTCAAACTTGATACCTCTTGAGGTTTGTAAATACTCGTTCGGACTAACAAACTCATGGTTCATTCCACTTAAGAAGCACAGCTACATCCGAAGCATGTTGGAGGACAGGCGCCCCTGAAATGCCCTGACATCAGCTGTGGAGTAGGAGGCCAGCAAGCAGGCGATGCATCGAGAGCAGTAGGAAAACTTTCTCAAAAACATCAGCCCCTGTAAATCTCAAATTGAGTATGCAAAGTACCATGACCACGGTAGTGTATGATTGCTTTTTAAGGAAGGGGGCCAGATTCTCTTGACCACTGCTGTCATTGATCTCCTGATTGGGTCTACAGTACTCCTGATCTCCTCAAGCGCAGGGATGGCCAGTATACTGTCCTGGGCCCTGGATTGTCTCTGGACAAATGAAACGTCGATACCCACAGTCCAAATATCAGCAAAATCTGCTGTAGTTTCAGGTGAAACTCCTCAAGCTGTTCTACCTCACCAGCTACTCAATCCACCGCAACACCAACTTCCCAAGCCTCCTGGCATCTATCATCTTTGGGGCAAGAAGGAGTTCTGCGTTGAGCACATCATCCAGGTCCGGAAGTAGAGGAAGAAACCTTTGGGCAGCTCCTTCAAAAGGAGATTCCTAGTCGAACGGACCTGCTACCCAGACTAGGAGAACATGTGGATGCCTGAGAACCACGGCGACGTTGACAACCATGTCCAGCTAAATGTCAAGTCTTGTGAGTACCAAGTCGAGGATGTGTTGTCCTTAAGAAGTGACAGGATGCTGTGGCCTGTGTTAGATGCTAGCAATGTGCCATAACGACTTGCCTGAATGGCAAGAATCACCTATGTGACAGGTCTTCAAAGTTTGTAGACCATGATCTGGAGTTGGGAGGTAAGAATCTTATGGGGTGGAGAGGTTTAGTATTCAACCATCTGGACTTAATCATGACTTGACATGGCGATGACCAGGCATTAGGGTTCAATCAGGAGGTGCTGAGGGACTTAGCTTATAGTGTCCGGAAATATGATCAGGCGCAGGCTGAAGGACTTATCTGGTCTTGAGCAAAATTTACCTAAGCATGTTCTGAGGGGATATCTTGAGCGGCAGAGCATGCACCACACACCTTTGCCCTGTTTGGCGAAGTGCACCATCCCAAAGAACAGAGATCAAATGTGTAGACATGGTCAAGGAGTATGAGGTTTGAAAACCAATACACACTCCTTTGTTGCTGAAGTCCTCCGGCCCAAAGCTGTCATAAAACGCCCCATAAGTTCCAAAAGTGCAGCAGGCATGCCCACGCTGTGCTATCAACGACGATCACATGCAGCGAGAAGGTGCCCCGGCCCTGGTTGGATACTGAGACTGCACAAGTTGTTTGAAGGTGAATGTCTTGTCATGGAGTTTGGGTGATTGATCCTGGGGCAGATAAACCAGGATTCGAACCAGGGACCTTCTGATGATATCTTTCAGCAGCCACTCCAGCTTGTTTCTCATCCTATCAACCTCAAGCGAGATCTGGACTATCTTCTGCTACGTTAATCTCAACGACATCAGGTGCTGGGGGTTGGCCACCAGCATGCACTGGACCACCAAGTCAAAGTTGTCAAGCTTCCACAGCTTGCAGAACATGTTGGTCTTCACATAGTCCCAGGAAAGAGCATCAATCGCAGGGCTCGAGCCTTGGTCAAGCGTCTCCCTCCAGGAGTTCAGCCGAGATGATGAAGGGCCACCGGAAATACTATGCCGGTCTGGGTGTGAAGCATTCCGGTTAGTAGAGGAAGATAGTGGCCCGAATAAGCAGCTCAAGGATCCTACTGCTGTGAACAATAATGAAGGAGGGTGTTTCAGCCTCCGTTCACAAAGAGATCATCAATTCCTCAAAGTTTAAAGCTGGAGGGACTCCCGAGACTGGCTTGAACCAAAACAATGACAATCCACCAAGTGAGAGGGTAGTACCAATACTCCCTGCAGGCAGGGTCCAAAAGGGTGATATCCTGTGGACTAATGTCTCCTTGGGATATGTAGTGTACCAGCTGGCCCGTTGTGGGCGATGCTGACATGCTCACTGTCTCAAAGTTTCCAGTCTTTTTTGGCAACGGTACCCCAGACATAGTCAATAGGCATCCACATGCTCTCCAACTATGGTTGGCCAGTGCGTTTGACGAGGACTTCGCGTTTGTAGGGACGGTTCTTGAGCTCCTTGCCAATCTCTCTGACCCTGATGATGCTATCAATCTTGTGCACCACCTCGCTGACATAAAGGATCAGCGGCTGGAGGAGTGGTGTATGGACTTATCAGCCGGGTAGAAGTGCTTAATGGCGTTGAACTAGAAGCACAGCCACATATCGCTGAAGTTGCTGCTGGATGTATTGAGTTTGGAAGTATTCTGAGAACATCCAGGGCCTTGACCTGTGAGAAGCCCAACCCAGCGCGGGTAGAGATTTAGGGGTAGCGCGGACCCAAACAGGAGATTGATTCCAGCACAGTTGCGAAGAAACTGGACCCGCCTTCAAGATAACTCCTATGCAACTGCAGTCTTTGCGCTACGTAGTACTTTGTAATTCTTCAAACCATTGAGTCACTTGGTCTGTCCAGGTGTCCACAGGCTGCCTGGAAGAACTGAACCACAAGAGACCAAAGTCACAGCGCCGATACTCTACAAGCACAATATAGATAATACGACAAACAGGAGAGAGGGTTGGACAACTTATTCCTTTGGAAAAGGGTCCCACATACTGATATCGTCTTGAGTGATATGGTGTGACTTCGTTACCTTCCTCGAAGGTGGCAGCTCGCCGAGAATGGGCCCTGTGGATGGGGCCATCCAGAAGCCGTTCTGCAAGATAAGGTATTTGTAGACTCAAAAAGAATTCCATCAGAAGTCAGTGAGGACATGGATGAACCGGCTGTTGAAAAAAATGTAGATGACAAGGGAGTCTATGATGATCGTGTTTGTGCGTGTCTCATCGAACACAGCTGGAGACGGCCTTTTTGATGGAGTTGTTGTACTGATATCCTCCGATCCCCCTTGTTCGTGCTGGTAGTCTGGGAGTCACTGCTTGCACCTTTGAAAATCATCTGGAACCACTGGTGAGGTTCTGTCAATCTCCTTTATGTCAACCTGCTCCTCAGCGTACCTTTGCTTCACCTAGATCTGAGCAATACAAGTCAGGTGGACTGTCAGCTAGGAGGTGTAGGCAAAACCATTGAAGGCGCCCCTGTCACACATAGTCTATTAGGGCAGGAGGAACGACAACATTTAGTGCATCCTCTGCGTCCCAACCTCCAGCAAGAAGCTCTAGAATGTTTTCTAGAAGCCCGAGTTCCTGCTACCCTGTCTTGGAGAACTTGGGGGTACCCAAGGATCAAGTCAAGAAGACCCTTGCCTACAACAACTGGAGTCATCAAAGTGAAAATGAATTCACTGGACACGAGCCAACCTACCTGTGAAAGTTGTACTTAGTAAGCAAACAGTCCTGACTGGGTAGTCCCCAGCCTATGTCGGGACGGGGAGACTTCCGTAGACCATGTACCATGCTGTTGTGTCAGCAAAAGGAGCACAGCACTCCTAGAATAAACTAATGATTTACTTTTGATCCATGCCAATTGGGGTGTGATTCACGATTCCTGGCATACACCTCAGGTATGATGTACAATTTTTCGCATGCACCTTTGGGTTAGGAGGGCACTGTAGCCTCATCCTATACTATCTGCTCCTCACCCGCAAATTGAGTGGCTGAACTTGAATATCAATGGCAGACGGAAGCGCCCATCAGTGTACTTATGGTAGGGGACAGTGTCGTCCACCGTTCACGTGCAGAAGAGGCTGATGCAAGCAGTGGCGCCAGTATGATGCCTGCATGGATTCACCTGCTGTCTCCATCCGCGTCACAATCCAAGGTAAGCGTGAAGGATCACATCAATTGTCGCCCTCGCATAATCACCTCAATCCAGCTAGTGTTGGGAAAACTGGAGGGGCTGATCAGACACATATTTGGACTTAGGGGATTATGGGCGTTCCTGAACTTGCATTATTTGGGCGTATCCGGTCGTTTTGACATCTTGGAGGTTGATAGGTTGTGACCTGGATGTTAGACTTGCTAGCTTTGATATGTGTATGCTGTGGACTGACTTATGGTTGATATCCATCATTCTTCCACCCCAATCATGTCTTCATTGCCTCCACTCTTCACATTGGAAACCTTTAGACAATTGGTAGTACTTCTTAGAAAAGGAAAGTTGCAGTTTCTTACAGTTATGGACCTCAATAGGAGGTTGGAACCCCTGCTTGAGCCCTTGCACAGAGGGTCTGGCTTAATACACACTAACCAGCAAAGGTCCCCTACAACCACATCCCGGCATGCAAACCCTGGCCACTCCAAATCCTCTAACAGAAGCTCTAGGACCACTCTTCGTATAATCCACCATAGGGCATGATAGACAATTTTTCAGATGACTATACACCTGCTTCAGAGAGAGCTGCTTGGGGCTGCCATACCGGAAGGCCTTTGTGCGGGCCACATGGGAAGGAGAGATAGGGACTTGCCGGAGTGGGTGAGGCGTGAGCTACTGGCTACCGGCCTTGAGGTGCTTTGAATTGTCAATGGTGTGTTCACTTTTGGGTTTGCCAGGCGCCTTGAAGTCGACAATCTTGTGCTGTCCTGGGCAACCGCCAGGCGGGCATGGTTCTTGAGATTGCAGAATGCACCGTCGAATTCTGTGAGACTGTTGCCAAGTGTGAGGTGAGTGAAGCGCATAACGCTTCGACAATCAGAGGCCAGTAGCCCCACAAACAACAACTATAATGGTAGACTTGTCTCCTCCTACCCATCATTTCTTCGGGGGCTCCCGCTCCCTCTCTGATGGTGAAAGAATATGCCAACATAGCCCCAGCTGTCATCATGGCAAACAACTCATCTCTGCCCACCATTCTTGACAGCCTTTTATAAAGAACTTGGCCAGGGATATGCCCGACACTTATGAACTTTGAAAGCTAAAACGAAACAATTGAGACAGTTGCTGTGTTCATACTGCAAATGGAACAGTGACTCAAGCTGTCAGTCCCCCTCTAGCACCTCTTCCATCTCCTGGCGCCCCAGCACACGCACTGCCCCCTGTCTTTACCAACAACTAGATGGCAGATGTCTTTGGAGGGCATTTAACAGGTGCAGCTTGGACCAGGGTGTACCAAAACCAACACAAGAGCTCCTTCCCCAGGGTGCCTGCCTACCTCTGCATAAATATGAGCGTTTGACGACGAATTCTTCCCTCTGTAGGTGGTTAACAGCGTCAAACACAAATGAACCAACCTGAAGCTTGGCCCCCATCTCACAGAACCCAACCAGGCCTTCAGGAAGCTTGAGTACCATGCCTGCCCAGCCGTAGCCCACAACAGGGAGCCCCCCTTACAGAGGTCAACAACATCATGTATAGCATAAACAATCTCTGTTGTCACACATGCTCTGCTTCCACCTCTTTGCAGCCACCCTAACCTTTCAAGGGCTCCTGACCACTTTAGGAATGCTTATCACCCTGCAAGCCATTTAGGACTTCATGGTTACAACCTGAAAAAGTCCCTCCAGTTGTCAACATCAACTCCCCTAGCAAAGCCGCACGCAAAGATATCATCCACATCATCCAAGTTCCTCGAGGCCATTGCCATGTCACACTCCCCTGGCCCAGCCGGGAATGTCACGACATCTCAGTCCCATGCAGCTTGCCGAAAAGGCCTTCCCAACTTGCAGGCTCAAGCAGCTCGGGTGCAGCAGTTCAGTCCCCTCTCAACATCTTTCAGGTCCCCTAGCGGCTACACCAAATCTGTTCGCGCTTACCAGCAGCGGCAGCTTGACCAAACCTGGACTCTCCGACATGCCTCTATCCTAGCCCAGCCCACATCCCCTGGCGGCGCCCAGCTCCTCGACCAGACCCTCAACAAAGAATCTGTGTCTTCAGTCCCGTAAGATGGAGTATATGGGGGGGGGGGCCCAGAGGAAGCGCAGGGGCATGGAGCTTCAGTTAGTGGATCCAGAGAGACCAAGGGTTGTGGGGCTGAATAATGACATGGTAGTCCGTCAATGGTCAAGGCATATTTTGAGGGGCCCTAAGCACAGGGATTTCATCAGGGGTTTCAGCGCCCTGTGGAGTTGTACTACTTGGAATATGCATTTGGCCCTGTCAGTTCACATTGCCCTGGCTGTCCACCCCAAGTGCGAGGCTCACGTCTTGGCAAACGACGTGTTTGTTTAGAGCAGGTTGACTTGGAGGCGGCAAGCGGAGCCTCCCCTGGGCCACAGCAAGAGTTTGGAAGGCACTCATGGCTACACCCTCACTGCATGCGCACAAGCAGGGGATAGGACAAGGCCTGTCTGACCACCTTGAACAACCCCCCATTGACAAACTTTTTGTAGACGCCGTCGTCGTTCACACCCACTCAAACAGCAAGTTCACCTGCGAGCTGATCTATCCCAGGTGAAACACGTTTGCTGTTATCGACTGCTCTATCCCGCGGAGCCTCTTCCGCAAGGGCTTGTCATCACAACCTCTTCCTGTCAGGATCGCCACTAGGAGCAAAGTAACAGAGTAACACCATATGACTCAAGAGGGAATCAGTCTCCGAGACTCCCTTTCAAAGGGCAGTATTTATCCTACCCTCTATCCCTTTGGTCCTGTGATGAAAATGGTAAAAGACAATCATAGGACTTCCTCTCACCCAATACATACTAAAGCTTTGCACCTTCTGGCCACCAGACACTGTATAACACTAAAACTACTGTCACAACGTACCCTTTGCCTCTGGGAAGCTTATCCCATGTTACCCAAACCAGCTACATTTGTCTGCAGCAGCCTTTGACTCAGCCCTGTCCTTCGAGGTAGACGCAGGACCCAGACACGAACGTGAGGGTTTCCTCACCAGGCCTCAGATAATTCAGATGGTGCACCTTCATTTCCTCAAGGGATGGGTTATGAGCAAGTTAGACCAAATTGTCCAGTGCAAATCAGAAGCCAACTCCCTACACTGTGATCCACTAGATGTGCGTAGCAGTACCCCAGATGCTGGTGCACCAGATCTTGAGAATCCAGAGGTCAAGGAGAACAGGGCAGGACGGGTTCCCCGAAGCCCTCATCCAGAAACATGACAGGACCACACTGTTCAAACTGATCCTAGGATGGCGGCCAAATCAAGGCAAATGGAACTTTTGATGAATCTTACTGCCCTGATCAAGTCTCCTAGGTTCGCCCCCTGAGCGGGAAAGATCTAGTGGCCCTCAAAATGCAGGTGAAAATTTACTTGGAGAAGTGATCGATTTGGCACTTGCGGTTGGCATAGGGTGCATCAATTGTTTTCGCAAAGAAGAATTATGGAGGAGTTTGTCTGTGTCTGGATTTTTGCGGCATAAGATCCTTGACCAAGAGAGAATCCACCCCTATTCTGAACCTTCAGGAGATGAAGGGCCCCCCGGCCTATGCCGAGAAAGGCAACACCATCGACATCATGGACTTACCACTGCATCCGTTAGGTAAGCATAACATCACAAGACAGCTATCTGAAGGCAGTACAGCCACTTTGATCGTGGCGTCACGCCTTTTGAACTCCCGAACTATCCAGCTGCCTTCCTGTGGGTCATCAACTCCATCTTCCGGCACACCTTGGACCTCTCTGTCTTCTCCTCCCTCAACGAAATCCTAATCTAAATTGCTACAGAGGACAACATGAGAACCACGTCGTTGCGGTCCAGGGCATCCTCCTCAAACATGTTCTCAAAATCAAAGCAAGACTGTGTCTACAGGGGGGCGCTGCCACCAAGTACGCCGCTGATTAGCCATCTCCAAGATGTAGACTGTCGCCAAATAGGAGGCGCCCAGGAACACCCACGACATCCAATCTTTGTTTCATCTACTACCTGCTCTCCTCCATCAACAGCTACACGGAGATCGCACACCTCCCCAGAGTTTGACTCACCTAAGAAGGCGTGTGTCTAGACGGAACAGGAGTTGGTGGCATAAGAGCGCCACCATCTGGCTATCAGGAGCAGCAGGCTTGATGTTGAAGTCTCGAGGGTGTGAACTTGATGGCTGGACTTGAAGAGGGAGATGCCTAGGTGCAAGCAACAGGACACAGGGAGAGGGGAGAGAAGAGGAGTAGAAGGGGTCTAGACTGGGAAGGAGCTTGGAGGCAGGACTGGATTGTATTGCCCAGCACTGGTGTTGATCAGGATGGTTTACAATGGGAGGGATACATGGGTCTATTTATAGGGGAAGGTTGGGGCTGTGCTGGGTGTGGGGCAGTGCTAGGGGAACAGA
>KZ994250.1:0-13745 GCA_003614705.1 Blyttiomyces helicus | reverse complement strand
CGAGACCCCCTCCGACCTTGCCGAGATGAAGAGCGAGGAGAACGAGCCCGAGGTCCTTGCCGTTCCTGAAACCGCGGCTGACTACGAAGTTGAAGCCCCTTTCACCGCGCAAGATCTCCCCCCGGCCCACTCAATGGATTTCGAGGTAATTGTTGATGCAACCCTGAACGATTCCCTATTTGCGTCTGCTGCCAGAACAAAAACTCATTTCCCGCTCCTCCCGTGTCATTACCAGGTCGATGCTGCCGAGACCGATGTCGATGACCCAATCACTCAAGCGGTCGACGCGGACGAGATTGAGATTCTGATCGCCGTCTCTGATGTCGCTGTCATAGAGGAGGACGACCTCGTCGTCCCCGAGGACCTCGAATCTACAGTCGTCGCCGAACCGGATGTCGTCGAGATCGTCGTCTCTGACGTGGCTGTCATCGAGGAGGACGACCCCGTCGTCTCCGAGGACCTCGAATCTACAGTCGTCGCCGAACCGGAGGTCGTCGAGATCGCTGTCTCTGACGTTGTTGCCATCGAGGAGGACGATCCCGTCATCTCCGAGAACCTCGAATCTACAATCGTCGCCGAACCGGAGGTGGTCGAGATCGCCGCTTCCGCCGAGCCGCTCCAGGTCCCCATCCCTAAAGATGTCGAAATTGGAGAGACTCTTTCCGGCGACCTCCCTGCTCCTTTTACTCCCGACTACGAGATCGTTGCCTCGGAGGATGTCGGCGCCCCATCTGTTGAAGATCGTGCGCTGCCCGTTATCGAGGGGTTCGATGCCGTCAAGTCATCCGAATCGCTGCACGCCGCCGATGTCGATCTCCTTGAGAACGCGGACGCTAAGGACCTCGATTTTGTTTCTGAAGTTGCAGGCGAGCTGCCTGAGACCGCCGTAACTGGGGTGGTCGAGGCGTCGCTTATGGAAGCAGTCATGTTCGAGGCTGTTGAAGGCACCGCTGAAGCGCCGCTTGAGTTTGCTGATGCCGAAGCGGTCGAGGCCGCCGCAGCCGACCACCCCGAGGCCACCGTTATCGAGTCGATCGAAACGGATGGCGAGTTGATTGCCGAGACGATTGAGGTTCCCGTGGCCAAGGCGGTCGAGACACCCTTCGCCAGGGAGGTCGAGGCGTTTGTCGTAGAGGAGGGTCACGCGCCCATCGCTGATACCGACGAGGTTGAGACGCCTATCATCGAACCGATCGAGCCTGTCTCCGCCCTTCCCGAGCTGAAGAGCGAGGAGAAGGATACCGAGGTCGTTGCCGTCCCTGAAACCGCTACTATCAACGAGGGTGAAGACACGCAAGACTTCCCACCAGCGCACGCAACGGATTTCGAGGTAAATGTTGAGGAGAACCTGGGAGATGCGCCATTTGCGCCTGCTGCTAGAATCAATAGTCATGACGTGCGCATCCTGTCTCTGTACCAGGTCGATGCTGCAGGGGCCGTTATCGAAGTGGACACTGCTGAGGAGGTCGATGCACCGATCGCTGAGGCGAAGGATGCGGACGACATTGGGATCGGCGTCTCTGAAGTCGCTGTAATTGAGGAGGACAACCTCGTCGTCTCCGAGGACTTCGAATCTACGGTCGTTGCGGAACTGGAGGTCGTCGAGATCGCCGCCGCCGCCGCGCCGCTCCAGTTCTCCATCCACGAAGATGTCGAAATCGGAGAGGCCGTTTCCGGCGACCTCGGTGCTCCTTTGACCTCCGACCACGAGCTCTTTGTCGCGGAGGGTGTCGGCGCCCCATCCGTTGAGGATCTTGCGCAGCCCATTGTTGAGGGGGACGATGCCGTTAAGGGCGCTTCTCCCGAATCGCTCCACGCCGCCGATATCGATCTGCTCGAGATCGCGGACGAGAAGGGCCTCGCGCTTGTCCCTGAAGTTGCCGGCGAGCTCGTCGAGGCCGCCGTAGTGGAGGAGGTCGAGGCTTCTGTTATTGAAGCAATCGCGTTCGAGTCGTTTCAACGTACCTCTGAAGGGTCGCTTGAGTCTCCTGATACCGAGAAAGTTGAGATCTCCGAGGCCGCCGTTATCGAGCCTCTCGAAACGGAGGGCGAGGTTATGACGGAGACAATTGAGGTCCCCGCGGCCGAGGAGGTCGAGGTGTTCGTCGTAGAGGTGGACGCGCCCATCGCCGACACCGACGAGGCAGAGGCGCTTATCATCGAACCGATCGAGCCTCTCTCCGCCCTTCCCGAGCTGAAGGGCGAGGTTACCGATACTGAGGCACTCGCTATCCCTGAAACGGCCACTGGCGTCGAAAATAGAGCGCCTTTCACCGACGCGCAAAATCTCCTCCCGGCGCACGCAACCGATTTCCAGGTAAATATTCATGAGGCCATGAAGATAACTTATTTGCGCCTGCCGACAGCATCAGTACTGATTGCACGCGTCTCCTGCCTCTTCACTAGGTCGATCCTGCAGGGGCCGATATCGAGATGAATCCTGCCGAGGAGGTAGACGCCCCGGCTGAGACAATCTGCGCGGACGAAATCGAGATCCCGATCACCGCCTCCCATCTCGCCTTCATCAAGGAGGGAGACCCCGTCGTCTCCGAGGACCTCGAATCTACAGTCGTCGCGGAACCGGAGGTAGTCGATATTGCTGCCGCAGAACCGCTCCAGGTCTCTATTGTTGAAGATGTCGAAATCGGAGAGGCTATTTCCGGCGACCTAGATGCTCCTCCAAACTCCGACCACGAGATTGCTGCCGCGGCAGATGTCGGCGCCGCAGTTGCTCAAGCCCATGGGCTGCCCATCATCGAGGGAGTGGAGGCCGTCGAGAACGCCTCATCGGAAACGCTCCAGGCCGCGGATACCGATCTGCTCGAGACCGCAGACGCCAAGGAGTTCGAGCTTATACCTGAAGTTGCCGGCGAGCTGCCTGACGCCACTGTAATTGAAGAGGTCGAGGCGACCTTTGTCGAAGCAGTCGCGTTCGAGGCGGTTGAATGCGCTACTGAGGTGACATTTGTGTCTGCTGATGCTGAAGAGGTTAAGACTGCTGTAGCCGATCATCCTGAGGCGGCCGTTATCGAGTCGCTCGAAGCGGATAGCGAGTTGATGATTGAGCAGATTGAGGTTCCCGCGTCCGAGGCGGCTGAGATACCCTTCGCTGAAAAGGTCCCGGCGCTCGTCGTTGCGGAGGCTCACGCTCTCGTCGCCGACGAGGTAGAGGCGCCTGTCATCGAGCCGATCGAGACTTTCTCCGCCCTTTTGGAGCTGAGGAGCGAGGAAAACGAGACCGGCGTGCTCGAAACCGCGACTGATTTCGAAGCCGAAGCCCCTTCCACCCACGCCCAAGATCTTCCCCCGGCGCACGCAACGAATTTCGAGGTAAATGTTAATGAGATCCTGAAAGATAACTTATTTGCCCCCGCTGCTTGGATAAATACTCATTACAAGATAACTTATTTGCCCCCGCTGCTTGGATAAATACTCATTACACGCCCCTCTCATCGCTTAACCAGGTCAATACCGCCTTCATCAAGGAGGAAGACCCCGCCGTCTCCGAGGACTTCGAATCTACAGTTATTGCGGAACCGGAGGTCTTCGAAATCACCGCCACCGAGCCGCTCGAGGTCCCTATCGCTGGAGAGGTCAAAGAAGTCGAAGACATAGTCGGCGGCCCCAACGCACCTTTGGAGGAGGTTTCCGAGTACGAGACCGTCCCCGGTGAGGATATCGCCGCCGCAGTCGCTGATGATCTCGAGCTGCCAATTATCGAAGAGGTCGCCACAACCGCTGCGTCCGAATCTCTTCTGGCCGCCTACATCGAGGTAGTTGAGAAGATGGACGCTCCGGTGGTTGAGCTTGGTCTTGAAGTTCCCGGCGAGCTGCCAGAGGGCGCAGTAGCAGAAGATCTGAAGGCGGCCGATGTGGAGGTCGTCTCGTCTGTTGAGATTGGCTGTGCCACCGAGGAGCCGCTTGAGTTTGTCGGTGTGAGGGATGTTGAGACCGCCGCAGCTGAAGAGTCCGAAAAGGCCTCAATCTTCGAGCTACTCGAGGCTGCGATCAAGTCGATCGATGTCTCATCCCTCGAGTCCCTCCAAATCGCTGCAACGGAGGAGGACAGGCCCGCTGAACCTGCCGCCGGCCTCTTTTTGGCTGATGGCGACCGCGAGCTCCCCGACGTTGTGCCTTCTGCGTCTATCCTCGAGGGTGATGCCGATATCTCGGCAGATGGTGCGCGGAACGAGGAGGACGAATGGGTTCAGGTCCAGTCTTCTGGCCCCCCGATCGAGCCGTCGCTCACGGAAGCGTCCATTGAGGGTCTCTCCTCTGCCGTTCCTACCACCGATCTTTCTTCCGGCGCCACCCATGATCTCACGGAGGTCGAGGTCGTTTCCGTCATATCCAGCGGCGTCTCGGTCCCCGAGAACGAAACCCCTGCCCTCGGCCAGTCCGGTATCTCGATCGCCGGGGAGAATTATGAAGTCGAGGTGCCGGAAATTAATTATACTGAGGACGGCCCCCGCGATGAAGAAACTACGGCGTCCTCCTCCGTCGAGGATTCCGGCGTCGCTCTCCCAGCCGAACTCCCCGTGGTTACGTCTCGCGAGCTTCCAGCGGTTGAGCTCTCTACCCCGGACCATCTCCCCTCTGATGTTGTTCTGGTGGATGTGGTTCCGATCGTAGCCGTCACCGGCGCCCTGGAGTCGAAAGAATTGATCATCCGATCTATTATTGCGAAATGCGAAAGATACATCAAGGTCATCAACAGTGAGTGTCCTCGCCTTCCCTTTTTCCCCCACCTGACCCACGCTTTTCCATTCCATCGAGATGGCTCTAACCTCTTTCGGACCCACTACTCGTCACAGTCGACGCTGCAGTCGTTTCCTCTCGTCTCCCGATTCTGTATAGCGCACCGCTCGCGGCCAAGCTCGTAGCCGAATGGGACGCCCTCGTCCTGGCCGCCGCCGATTTCACACCCGCCTACGATGCCCTGCTCCGTGCCCGCACCGCGTGCTGCGACGTTCTCGACCCTTGGATCCCGCCGACTCCGGAGCTCTCGTCCCTCGTCGCGGCGCTGTCCCACTAATTTCGCCCCACGAGACGACCCTTTCACAACGCGGTGTCACTCCACTTTTTGATTCGATTTGAGGCATATCCTCCGCATTTACAAGTTCTCCCTCCCGCATCTTCCCCCAACCCACATAAACACTCTCCGCCCCCTCAGCCCATCCTATGCCAACCCCTCTGCCACTCCTGCCACCGCGACTCCAACCCACACGCATCCTATGACTTTACCATCTCTCGACGTGGGCAGCGTATCCTAACAACTCTATTTGGGTGCTTGTATGTAGACGGACGAGAGCTGAAGGCGGGGTACTGCACTGCCTCGCATGAGGGAGAGCGCCTCGAATTCTCCTTGGTTCTTGTGATTTTATGTGAAAAAACTGATGTTCGATATTTGAATTTATTCTGTGAAGCCATTCGCGTCGTGCGTGCTGGGAGAACTCTCAAGAGCACAGGTGTTTGCGCCTGGGCCTGAAAGGGAGGCGAAATAGAAGGCAGCCTCGAGTTGCTGGGCGTGTACTAACACGATCGCTGCACGGACGCTGGGTGACGCTTGATCAGACGGCTCCCGGTCGGCGTCGGTGAGTACTCTTGTTGTGATTGGGTTGCCGGTAAGGCGATGCACTCGTTCAGAGCAACCATCTACTATCCCTCGGTCGCGGGATATGTCCCGCTGTCCCGCTGTCCCGGCAGATATGGTGGAAGCGGCGGCGGGGTTTGCTTCAGCAACGACCGAGTTTCTGCAGTGTTCGCTGGACGGCTGGTCCTCTTCAGAGAAATCAAACCAGGCAGAAGCACCTCTCGCCTCAGATGATGATGCATGTTGATGATATATGGAGATAGCCGGATGGAGGGGGGGGATCGGGGGAGGGGGGAGGTTGAAGGACGAGAGAGCTTGAAAGTTCACTGACCGCACATTTTGGCGCGTGCGATCACCGCGCTTCGTAGTTGGGGGTTCGTCTCAACATACCCATCCCAACCCAACCCGATCCAACTTTTGTCGCAATGCCCTCCCTCAACGCCCCCCAGCTCGCCGCCCTCTCCCTACTTCTTTACCCCTTTGTGATGCCTGCTGTAGCTCCCTTCCTCGCCACAATCGGCGTGCTATCCGCTCTGGCCTTTGTCGCTGGTCTGCTCGTCTACGAGTCGCACCCAGCCGTCAAGTTCAAGGCCCGACCTCGTGTTCCCTCAAAGCTTTTCGGTGCCCTCCCCCTGGGCCTTCTAGCTTCACCTCGACAACCGTCCGCCTCCGCCTCGAAAACTGCGCCCACTTCTCGCCTTAACGCTGTGCAACCCTCTCCCGAGGCCCTTCTTGAAGACAGCCTCGTCGCAATGTTCCAAGACGTTGCTCGTGCAGAGCTTACAGACCCTCTGCTTGCCACCTTGGCCGCCCGCCCACTTCTGGGCCTGCCCCCGCCGTCTTCTTCCCCCGCGTCCAGTGCACCGCGCCAGGACTCCACCGCCGCGCTGGAGACCCTCTCGCGCGGCTTTTCGGCCAATATCCTCGGCCCGCGCATCGCGAAAGCAGCCCACGCCCTTGTCGAATGGAGGCGGGACCAGGTGCGCGGCGGCCTCGAACAAAGGTTCTGGGTTCAGGCCCTGACAGCGCTCCATGGACATGTGAAGCAGTACAAGAAGGTGCGGAGGGAGGTGCTCCGCGAAGTAGCATCGAAGTCGCCGACAAAGGGGGGCTTTTTGCCGCGCTCGGGGGCCCTTCCCGCCGGCAAGGGCGGTGTCGCTGCTACCATCGATGGTCCGCGGGACGGGGAAGCTCTTGGTATGGATTATTATCGCCACTTGGACGAGTTCAACGAGTTTGCTGAAGACGAGGATGATGGTGGTGTTGATGCTTGGGATTATGGGGGCATGGCGTCGTTGGAATCTCTAGCCGAACCCCTCACCGCGGCCGGCGCGGGCGTTGGCTCCCTTCCGGGGAACGTCGGGAACGGCGGCGGTGGCGGCGGTGGCGGCAGCGGCGGATCACCTCGACATGACGTCGAAGAGATCAATACGGCGGTTGTCGCCCGCATGGCGACCTCGGGTTCCCTCCACCCTGCACTCGGCTTCGGGCCCGCCGGCGAGCAAGCTTACCTACGATCTATTCTTAGTCGGCTTTGGCATCTATCCTCTGACGAAGATCGAAAGTCGGCAACTTCGCAAGGCAACGTCGGTGGAACCGCCTCGATACTCCCTAGCGCATCCCGCATAATCCGGCTCCTTATGCGCGAATGGATAGCGTGCCAGCTCCTACAGCCTCTTTTCGATAGAGTCTGTCAGCCAGATTATGTAAACCAGTACATTATCGACAAGGTACGTTTATACTTTACCTCGGACTCCTACCCCCTCTTTGGCGTCCCCCTTTTGAATTGGACCTGTGAGAGGAATCAAAAGGAATGTGATTTGTTCGTCGAAATAGATTATTTTTTATGGCTATTGAGGAAACCACTGTTTACTTAACGCCCCCTTTGCGATTCCCATTCCCTTGTTGGCTGCCATTCCGACTGCCTAACTACGAGCTTCTCCCGACCTTCCACTTCTTACCCATTCCATCTCCCCCCTCTCTCGCTATCCTCCCGACTCCTTCCACCCAGACCCAAAAACGACTGGTTACGCAAAAGGCCGTCAAAGCCTTCCGCTCGTCCATCGACTCCCACTTCTCTTGCTTCCCCCCACTCTTCCTTCGCACTGCCGGCCGTGTCCCCGCATCAACTACGACACTCGCCGAGAAGGCCCGCTTTCTTGAACCCCTAGCGAAATACTGCAAAAAGGTCCGCTCACTCATCGATGCGAAAGCTATCCGCCACCAGATTGCCAGCGAGATTCGGAGACGTGTCGACGATGCAAGTGCGTATACTTCGTCGCGGCATTTCGCTCTTGATTCGGGGCGTGCGTCCTGCATAAAACCTCCTCACCTTTCTTTCGGTTTTATGCAAATAAGATCGCGCGTCACCTGATAAGAGCGATGGAGAGACCATGCGTCGGTTCATTAAAAGCTTGACGATGCTAAAGCTTAAGTATGAGAAGCGCATCGCGTACTTAACAGGAATAAACGGGAAGCTGATGGTGAGTTATCCCGTGGATCTTCGTTTCTGCTATCGGCATCTATACCGATCTTCCCCTTTGAAGTTGCGAGTTTATTGTGCCGTCCTTTGCTCACGAAACTCTCCTTTTCCCTTCACCTCAACCCCCTCCCTCAGTCAAAGAAAAGTTCGGGCGCGAGTATCACGCTGTCTTTGACCAGCGTAGACAAATCTGGTACAAAACCGAGCGACGGACCTGTCCTGACGATCCGACTTCTTCTCGACGAATATATGCAGAGCGAGGAGAAGGGTGTTGAAACCTCCACGGGTCTATACTATTTCCTCGAATTCATGGAGCACGAAGATGGAAAGCAGGGCATCGCTAAAGTTCAATTTTGGCTGGCCTGTGAAAAATACAGGTGGGAGATTAGGCACACATCGGTGGCGAGGGGGTAGCAGTGGTGGGGGTTTATCCTATTTAGCTTTTGCTCTTAAATGTATGGCGTTCTGACCATGTCTCTCTTATCGCCCTACCAGGAAACTCCTTCTACGTCTCCAAAATGGCGTCTCGACCCGCGACTCGCACGGGGGCGGTCCGGATCACCTCGTCGACGCCGAAGGCGAAGCGCACGGGATCCACTCTCGCCTTCGTAAGGAAGCGTCCAAGATACATCGCACGTTCCTCGTTTCTATCAACGGCGCCCGGCCCCTTCTGGAACTCGACGATCCCTTCGTAACCTCTGCGATCGAAAGCTTTATCGCCTCGAAGGGTACCGATACCCACGATAACGACTTCAAGACCATCCTAATTGCGCAGGACCTCGTATTTCGTGACCTCGAAGACGACCTCCGTGCGTTCGCCCACTCGGACTCGTACTTTGCGTGGACCAGCGAGGTATCCAAATCGCGCCTACGCGAGGGCGAGACCGATGATCCCGCCGTGGCCGCGGTCCCTGCCGCAGTCCGCCGCTCGTCCTTAGATGTAGGTGACTCGACGGGGAGCTGGCTACCGTCGGGGTACGACCTCGCTGGTACCGTCGGAATCGACCCGAGTAGATTTGATCTGTATCGCTCGCTGATGGGCATGGGTGAGTCGAGAGAGAGCTTGGAGTCGCCTGAGCGCGAGTTTAAGCAGAGTGCGCTACTGCAAGTGCTTTTGGGGGAATTGGAGTCCACATGTAAGTTGGGGTTGAGTGCGGCTGGAAAGGCCACGGGTGCAGGTTGATAAAGGCAAAGGACGCCGTCAAATACTCAATCTATTCTAGCATCCCGTCTTCGCGGCGCTAAACCTATCCTAACATCCCGCGTTTTACCCAAACGTTCGGGTGATCCCGACGCGCCGAACCGCCGCGGATCCTCCGCCTGGGCGAGTCTCAATTCCCTCGCGCCCGACGGGGCCTCTACCGACGACCTAAACGCAGCTCCCGCGCCCGATCTCGACTTCGACCTCCCACCCAGCACAGCTCCGCACTTCACCGGTTTCGACGACGAGCCCGACCTCCTCCATGCCCCCGGCGAACTCCTGGTCAACGCGACCAAGCTGCAGCAACTTCGCGATGAAATGGACCGCGTCATGCAGCAGATCGACTGCTTGTCGGGTCTCGCCGCCCTCGTCCCTCCTGACGCCCGTGTCGAGTTGTGCGTCCTGGACCAGACTAAGGACTTGTTGCGCGAAGAGATCGGCGCCCTCACGCGCCAGAGAGCAAGATATCTGAGCCAAGAGCAGAAGGACGCTATCACGCCGGGGCAGTGCACTGTGCGGATTGAGTCGGCGGTCGAGGATTTTGTCGGGAGGGAAGGGGATGGCGCGGGCAAGATTGTTACGTTTTATTTGCTACAGGTGAGTTTTCTTTTGCCGGGGAAGGCGGAAGAGCGTATTAGTACTTTGGGGCTCACCGGTGAAGAGGAGGCCGAGTAGGAGAAGCGTTTTAACGGCTTTCGACCCTTTGGTATAGATCGATAAGGAGGCCGACATGAGCGGCTGGTCGGTCCGCCGGAGGTATAGCGATTTCCATGCGCTGCATCGAAGGCTGAAGGACAAGTTCCCCGTTGTCACCGATTTCGAGCTTCCCGGCAAAACGCTCGGCCTGTGGCCACGCGGAAAGCAGGATCTCAAGCAGGCTCGGATGAAGTCTTTGGAAAAATACTTACAGGTATGCATTCTCTATTCATATTATTGGATCAAACCAAGGTGGACCAGCGAGCGCAGATATTCAACGCTTTCTATCATCCTTCAAGCGCCTTATGGATGACTCGAACGTGTGCCAATCGGACGAGCTCCGCACATTCCTCTCTTCCTCCTACGACGCTACCCGCCGCACGGGCATTCCGGACCCCGATCGCCCCGACGAACCCACGACGATCCAGCGCACGTCCCAGCGGATCGCCCGCCTCATGGGCCAATCCCGCGGCCGCCGCGGCTCAATTCAGAATCTCGCCACTGTCCCGCCGGCGCCCCAGCCCGCCGTTCAGGCGCCCTCGAACGCGCGCGGGGCCCGGCGCCCTGATCCATCCCGCCGACCCGTTTCAATGGCAGAAACCCCGCCGGCTCCGGATGCCGTTAGCGACGCGAGCTCTGATGAGGATTGGGGCGATTCGTCTGATGACGGACGCGACGCAGACGACTCTGGAGCCCTGCCTGCTACTGTCAGCCCCCTCGCCGAGCCCCTCTGTGCCCTCATGATGGAACTGTACGAGTTCAAAGACCAGAGCTTTTGGCTCAGGCGAAATGCGGCTGTCATGATACTCAAGCAGTGCTTTGGGGGGCAGGAGTCTTTGGACAGGTGAGGGAGATCACGCTTTACTGCTATCTTTAATTAATCGAGAGGTCTGGTCGTAAGATGGTGTGCGAGCGCCATTAATGCCCGTACTGACCTTGGTTCCTCCGCACACGCTCCCAATTCGGGATGCTCCCCTCCCCCTTCACCCTCCCCGTAGCCAAATCACCGCTAAGCTCCGAAGCCATGTCAAAACAGAAACTCTCCTCGCACGCCTCGAGGCAATTCGAGAGCGCATCGCGCGCCCCGTGGCAGCCGACGATGACGGACTCCCAGCCGCGGCCTCGCTGGCCCTGCGCCTACTCAGCGACCACCCGCCTCTACCTACGTCGCAGCATGCGGCCACGCAGGGTGAGGCCAAGAGCAGGCTTTTGTCTGTTTGGCCAGGTACGTCTGGGGTGTGGCGTATGCGCGCGCGTGGAGGGTAGCAATTCTTTGATGTCAGCGTCTGACAAATATCGTACACCACCTCTCATACCCGTCCGCTCATCCCACTCGCCAGAGGCCTTTGGCAGGATCCTAGGTCCCGACCCCTCCGCCCATGGCACCGCCCGCCTTTTCCACATCTTCCAAAACTCGACCCTTAACAAGCACTTTGCTTACACGCTGCTCGACAGGTTCCTTCATATCCTGCTGGTCGATTGCGAATGATTCGGGTCGATCTGTGTTGTGCTTCGCCTTGGGCCGGGAGGTGCGCCAATGTTTGTTTAAGGTTTCAACGGTCTTGAGGGAATTATCACACAAGCTGTTGCATTGCCCAACGTGTCCATCCGCTGGTCTTTATGAGGTGCATTTGCATTAGTGCTTGGGCGCGGAGAACGAGGTGATCAGAAAGTCATAGGCGGGTCGGCCATTGCCCAACATTAGATGGTGCCCTACGACCAAGGGTCCGGCATTCGAGGTGACGCTATCGAACTGTGAAGGTCAATTGATGATTCGGACCGACATCGGAAGGTCCGCGTCCAGCTCGTCCAGTTGAATCCACCAATGTGAGCCTGATTCAAGCACGGGTGCGGACACGACTCGAATACTGAATTTGTTCATGGATCTTTGCGATGGAAGTGAGTGGAGGGGCAACGTCCTCCTGAAATGCCATGGCCGATTCGAAGGTGAAGGAGAAAAAGAAAATGTGATCCTTATTGATGGAAGTGATCATCGAACGAGAATCGGCTGATACCATGTGCGTGTCGCTGCTCAGCAAAGTCGGACGTGATGAGGTCGACGCAGTGAACGAGAACCGTAGGTGAAACGGGCGAGTTCGTGCTCTCACCCCAACTCCCAGGGCTAACAATGCGATCATGAGGAGCGGACGTGACTTGCGAGGGTTTTCGCGCTTTGGGGCATTGTGCCAACCAAAACACCCCAGTGCTTGAAGAAAACAAGAAAAGACGAACAAATAGAGCAGAATACGAAATCAACGTCAAGATGAACTTTCGAGAATCGTTCGAGTGTCGCTTGACTCAAGTAGTTAAGGGCTCTTCGAGGGACTTTAAAAGAAGCAATTTACTGCCAGCAAAATTCAGTCGGACAAGGCTGTTGACGCGAATTCCGCTCACGTACACCTCTCTACCATCGGAAAAAACGCTGCACGTCCTAAAAACCTTCTACACTTCCTGTTTGCACTTGGGAACCTCTCCTCATACAATTGGAACCTTGGCTTGGTATTATCGAAATCAAGGGGATTAATTTTTCCTTTCAAAAACTTAACAAGAACTACACACTTCCTTCTTGGGTTGAAGCCAAATGGCTAGACAGTGTCATTGTTGAAAGACCTTTATATATTGTACATATTCCATATAGTTAATATATTTGCCCTAGTATATACTTTCATTGATTATTCTTCATCCGCGAACTTTTCTCCATTTCACATTAGCCAAGTTTAGTCGCCCACGATCATTCTCGTCTGTAAATCGAAGATATGAAATCCCTCCATTGGTTTGTGTCACCATACCCTAGCCGGTTAATCGGAAAGGCCAAATTTTGCTATGCTTTTTTCTTTGTTAGCGCTCGGGTCATCGAGTCCCTTTTTTTAATAAAAAAAATTTCGACCTCTGTTGTGAAGTCCAATCTCACACTGGACTCTGTTGTTCTGCATCGGTATACTCTTCCCACTCTAAGCACCTTCATTACCTTGGTAAATATCACACAACCTCTTTGCACACTGCGACACACTGCGCCTCACTGCGCTTTCAGCCACAACTGCGCCACAAACCTTCAAACCACCTTCACTTCCAATTTTATTCAAAACTTACCATGGCCCCCTACAATAATATATACGATACCTCAGTAAATTAACACACCACACTTCGCCACATGGACTACATCCCAATAATTATCACAAATATGTCAGTAATATTACATAAAAACACTCAGAATAAGCTGTCATTTACAGTGGTAAAGTCTTCATACCTTACCCTGGTAACCACCGCGGGCCTTAGATCTTCCTTTTTAGATCCGCTAAAAATCAATATTCATGAAATAGTTTGAATAAATTTTATCCTCTCCCCAAATCAACATCCTTGACAATATGACATATGATCTCTTAACGCACTCAATTATTTGTTCCTGATTGTTCTGCTTCGCAGGGTGTCGTAGAAAATCTGGGTTACGGCGTTCATGATCATTCCACTTTCAGCGCTTCAGAGCAAGTCTTTATTTCCGTCATGCTTGGATAGTTTTCTGTGTCAAAAAATTTAGTTTAGTATTCATTCAATTTACTGCAGTCAAGGTGAACCCACCAAACGAAAAGCATACAAACTTGTCACACTCTGCAAACTGTGTTGAGCGAAGAGGGCTTGTCGAGTAGTTCAAATTGAAGATGGTGTCTTGTCGAGTAGTGCAAATTGAAGGTGGTGCCTTGTAAAGTTATTCCAATTGAAGGTGTCATGATCCAGAGTCTTGCTGAGCTGTCCTCCTTGTCAAGAGGTTTCTGGAA
>KZ994249.1:457-13762 GCA_003614705.1 Blyttiomyces helicus | reverse complement strand
AAGAACGAAACCAAACCCCCGTTGTAAAAATCTATCGACGCGTCAATAGTTGTCACATTCGGGAATGTTGATTAAACGCGCGCGTTGCAACGCTGACGGCGTGGATCGGGCCCGTCCATCGGGACAGATTCGCCCGTCTTCCAAACCCAGAGCCCAGGGGCGCCACCACAACCGTCCTCCAACATTCCTCATCCACTCTCGCCCTCCTCAAGATCCAAAATCGACAGCTCCCCACCGAGCGACCCGGGTCATACCTGCTTCCCCTTCACCGTGCTCAAGGATACCGATATCATGGACGCCTTTGTTCCACCCCCGAGATTTAGAACACAGTTGGAACGAACTGGCTTGCATTGGAGGAGAACGTGGCCATTGGGTGGTCTGACTGGACAGAGGTGAGGCGGGTCAATAAGCCTGTGACGGGGGAGGTGGGGGTTCATGGAAATAGTTCCGCCAAAGAGGGGGAAAAAAGCAGTGAATTATCGGAACCGGTAGGAAACGATCCGAGTCTGAAGAGTACACTCGGAGCGGAGACATGGGGGGGCAGAACAGCTTCGCGATCCTGTATGTGCAGGGAATGGAGCTCACCGCCGTTCAGGGAGAAAACCTCGACGGCGATGTCGGTGACGGTGAATGATGCAGATCATTGCGGAGGGTTTGGACGGCTGCAACGGGACCCAGCTATGGCTCCAGGAACACAAGATAGCGGAAGCTGGAAGGATGACAGACTTCGAAGAAAAGACTCGCTAACTCTCGAATTCGAGGATCTCCCAGCGTCCCAACCTCTTGCAAAGCAAAGGGGGCCTATATCTCATCGCAGTCTGAACTGCCTTCGTGTCCTGAAAGGAACGCCAACACCTCCCCGCCCAATTATTCAGCAAGAAAAGGACAGAATCTAGTTCAAACACAAGCAAATACTACAAACGAACAAGGCGAGAGAAGCGAGCGGCACAGCCGACCACCTCCCCATCCCCCCCAACCCTGCAACGAATCCCCCCCCATCCAGCAGCCGAGAATACATCTGCAAAGGAGACATAAACTACTGCTGCGACTCCTCGAGCTTCTCCCGCTTCCATTCCACGTACTCGTCGAACAGCGTTGGCCCTGAAAAAGGATAGAGATAGGTAAGCACAGTATTCGTCAGATGCATGAGGAAGGAAAAGCATCAATGAGGGGCCACTCACAAGCGCTCGAATCATCGTATCCGACCAATCCCTCGTCCACGGTCGTGACAAACTCGATGAAATTCTTCCACTGGTCCTTGTTGATGACCTTGACGGGCTTGCGCTCTTCGAGGAACTCGAAGAACGAGGATACGTGCGGGAAGCGCGAGGGTGGTGTCACGATGGTCCACATTGCTTGCGCTAAAGGGGTGGGGGGGCGTATGAGTAGATGAATCGCACGGCGAGATGCGTGAATGGGTAGAGGAGACGTACCGGACTCGACCACGATCGATTTCTGGCTGTCGTCGCTGCGGGTGAATGCGAATGCGTATTCGTACAGGTCGCGGTACTCGGTCGGACGGTCGAAGATTGTCGAGAATTGGCTGATATGCGAAAAGAGTTTCTTTGTGGAGTCACATCTTTGTCGGGGCGGGGGGGGCGAGGTGCAGCGTAAGTGAGAGGTCGGGTGAATCATCGAAGGAAGCACTCCCTGCGACAAAAATTCACATGCGAGGACTCACTGCAAAGACGTCATCCCATTCAGCCACTCGGTCTTCGACAATCGCCCCATCTTCTGCGCGTTCAATTTTTGACAGAGAGCGAGAATCTCGATCTGGAAAAGAGGGCCCGTGTCAGAGAGTCAGACGAATGGGGCTGCAGCAAGCTCATCAGTCCGCCGGTACCGCCGCTTCCTATCCCATCCTTCCCCGACCCCAGCACCGCTCACCCCTTCGAGGCTAATCTTCAAATCCGTGCACATCTTCTCCAGTCCGTCGATCCCGATATCCGCATTTTCGCCGTCATCCGGATCTATTGTGGTCGGAAAGAAGCGTCAGAGGAAATAACGGGGCTGGGTATCCTATCAACGATATCTTCGTGAGAACCTACCGCAATACGACTCAAACCATCTCCCGCATCTCACGAGGCTGAACCCTTCCTGCAGAGGCAGAAGGACGAATACGAAATAGAAGTGAGTATGACCGTGAGATCCGAAGGATCGGGAGCGGGTTGGTACCGTCGACGCCCAGTCACCGTTCGGCCCCCCGCCCGGATCTGCGAAAGAAACTTACTTCCTCAGGCTCGGGGATCTTGCGGCCGCGGGTGCTGCTGAGGGAGGAACAACTGTTTCGCACGGTCAGTGCTGGAAGGAGGCGTTTTGATCTCGAGGGGTCCGGACGGGGGAGGTGGGGGTTCATGGAAATAGTTCCGCCAAAGAGGGGGAAAAAAGCACATCTCATCTAGTATGATCAGAGTGGGCATTCGTTCCCATCGAAGTGACCATGTCCGCGCCTGACATCTACTGTCCCTTCTGATTTTGGATGGGATTGCTTATGTGAGGAAGGATTGACCACTCCACGTTCAAGCAGCTGGCAGTTGACACTACAATACATGAGATATAAAAATGGCGAGCCCAGTCAGCTGTCCTGTGTGAGTCGTGTGCTGATACTCCCGCAGGTCTGCTACTTGCCTCTTTAGCTCCGATTTTCGGCCTGGGCAACTTTGAAGAGAAGAAGAGGGATGGGCAATGAGAGGAAGAAGAAAGTGGCCGACACAAACGCCATTGTACGTATGTGTATTGCTGGCGGTCTCACTTTTTCTGACCGCAAAACGCGGAACGGCATTTCCTGCTCCTCCTGACTCCTTGTTCAATTCTTCCCCACAGACCACCCATGATATCCAGTCCTTCCTGGGATTCACCAGCTTCCCCTTGCCCTACTTTGACAACTACCCAGAGATTGCTTTCAACTTTCCCAACTACAGTCAGAAATGAAAACCTGGAGGAGGACCGAACACAAACAGTTCTCCTTAGAGAATGTCCAACACGCCATCTCCACCGCACCAATGCTCGCTTGCTTCCACACCAGCCTCAAAACATAACTCTTCTCTGATGCCTCCGACTACGCCATAGTTGGAAGGGTGGCTCAGCGCGCTAAGGAGCATGATCCATTTTTGACCTAGCCACCAACCACTATCACGGGCCTGACCAACCTCCCTTGACCTTGACCACTCTCGAACTTTAGCCGCATGCGGAAGCGGCGCAGATGGACTACTCATTCCTTGAAAAAGAGCTGCTTGCCCTTGTCAAACTCCTGAAAGCCAATTGCCACAACTCATTGGTATCCACTTGTGAGTGTTCACAGACCACAAATCACTCATCCATCTGAACACTCAGCCAAATCTTAAATGCGAACAAGCTGGTTGGATCAAAGAAAACCAGGAACACAAATTACCGATTGAATACTTGCCAGGTTAAGTCAACACGGTCGCAGACCTTCTGTCTCGTGCCCCTCATTACGCCCCCAAGTACAGCAAATGTCAAGAAGGAATAAAAAACTCGTTGGCACTCTTCTCATCTCCCATCTCGAGGCACGATCAATTGACAGACTAGCCAACGACTTCATCTACCCGGTAAAGCAGCAGCATGGCTCCACCACATGACTTCTGACGACCATGACAACAACATCAACAAACAACTAGCTAGCACCGGAAGTGAAGCTTCCAAGCCAAACAACCTCCCTGACCATAGATTCAACGACAGCTTTCTCTACTACAACAAGCCACTCTTCATCCTGGAGGTCATGCACAGATCCATCATGGAACAGCACCACGGCGGAAAAGCTGAAGGCGGTGACCAGGGTCCGACCAACACCATCAAAAAACAGTCGGAGTGGGGTTGGAGGATCCTCTTGATGAAGGCTTGATTGAAGAGTACATCAGCAGCTGTCCCGATTGTCAACCCTTTGAGGATCCTAAACAAAGCCACAGCTTCCTCCATCCCCTACCAATCTCTCACACCTGTTAGACAATGATGCGATTCCAGTATCATTCAGGTAGCATGGCGAGCTGTGCAAATGCTGCCTTTGCTTTGTTGACTAATTCTCATCCTGGATCATCCTGGTCCCAACCAACAGGGGATGGATGGCCCAAATCCTGGCAGATCTCTTGATATTGCGTGTATACGGCCAGGTCGGCTGCCCTCATGTCTCTGTCACGGACAGCGTTTGAAGGTCCTGTCTGCCTTCTGGCAGGCATTCACCAAACTTGCCTTAACCCAGAATAATGTCGCCACAGCTCACCGCCAGCGGACCGGCAGCAAGTGCAAACAAATGATCCATACTGTAAAAAAGGTTCTCAAGCCTCACGTCGATTTCACCAGCAACAGTTGATTGAGACTCCTTCCCACTCCACACGAAACCTTGACTACAGAATGCAAACCACTCCCGGCTCTCAACGCTAACCCAAAGAGGCGTTCTACTTGTCCCAGATGTTGATCTACAGGCCTAATCAACATTTGCTCTTCTTAGTTTTCACAATTTGTCCAAATATGATAGGTTTTTGTTAAGTGTCATCTCTGTGTCCCTTTTGTGTGTTAACGCTTCTCTGTCCCAAGAGGTAGCGGTAAAACCTTTGAACTGCCTTGAGCTTCTGGTGAAAGGGAGGACTCCCCGTATTACAACGCAATTAACACCCCTGAGGCAACTTATCACTTTGCTAGTCCTGCTGCATCTTCCCCTCCCTGTCATGGAGCACTGATTTATGTCTGGATCATTCGTTTGCACTCGCCGTCAGTTTGCTGGTGTCGGACAGTGGTGACATTGTTCTTGATACCAGCGTGTTCGGTGAAGGCTTGCCAGGAGGCGGTCATGACCTTAGCTTTTTGGTCTGTGAAGAAGACTTGAATGTAGCTGACCTGGGTCCAAACCCGAGGGCTGAAGTGATCCGCAGGGGCAAAGTCCACCATGATCATTTCCCAGAAGGTGTGAGGAACCAGGAGAGGATGCTGGAAGCAGCAGCTTTGCTTGGGATCTTAAAAGCGTTGCCAGTCAGGCCAGCTGGTGGGGTCCTGCTTGATCTCTGAGAACATGGACAGCCAGTAGTTCTTGGTGCATATTCTCTCAAAAGTCATGGTCTGACCCTACTGAACGCCATTGGCACTACGATTGTGGTATGGCTTCCATGATGGACCTGCGCATGACCTTCGGAACAGAAAGTAGGCCGTCATAGTGGAGAAAGCTGTTGTCATATCTTAGCTTGGCGAGGTCGCTTGGCTTTAAGACTTTGATTTTAGCATCAGTCAATCGTGCTTTGACGATAAGAGCACAGTCGTTTATGGTGATTAGTGTTGACTGGTTGCTGCTTCTTTTGGGTGGATGAACTTGTAAGGTAGTCCGTCGATTGGTTGTACCTCCAGATCTGCAATGAAGAGGTTGTTGATAAGGATCTTGGTTTGTTCATGGTATTCAGCTCCATTGGGGGTGTATTGAGGCGCGCGAGATAGAAGGTCTGCCATGGTGTTGAGTCGACCTGGCAAGTATTTGATTGGCCTGACTACGGAATCCCGGCCGTGGGCAAATCCATCATTTGAAAGCAGCTGCCCAAATTCGCCCAAGAACGGAAGGAGGTCAAAGGCATTGTAGTGATAGTGCTCAGACAGACGGAAGATTGACTTGCCAACTCATACAAACAGGACAGTGAGCCCATCTTCCACAAAGTTAGAGACCAAAAACTCCTCAGTATCATAGGCATCACCACTCCACACAAAACCTTACTTCTGGAAAAGCTCATCGCTCTACGGGTAGGCCTCTTCCAGGTCATGGGCTCTGGCATGACCTGGGACACCTGGAAACTTCATCTTAACTAGCAGCATCCACCTTGTCTGGCCGTGCTTTCTCGTCAAAATCTTCAAGTCCTACACCCACCCGAACTCCTTCCTCTTCAACATACCAATATTCTATGCAATCCTGCTCCAATTTACATGGAAGGTGAAGACAAATGGATCATAGACAAAATCTTCAACCTCAAAGACTACGGCAGACCACAGAAAGACGGATCGTACTCCCAACCCTACCTTATCAAGTGACTCTGCTAACCAGACTCTGACAATCAATGGCTCAAACTTGAAGACATGAAGGGTACCAAAGTGTACAAGAACTGGCTCAACCAGGCATCTCACCCACTCCCCCCCGCCGCTCACACAGAAGAAATACCAGCATCATCAGCCGCTGGGATTCTGACCGCAACCTCAATAACAAATTCACACCACTCCCAACTCTCGACATGAACACAAAGTGGCCTTCCACTTGTACCGAGCGTCAAGCTGCAGGCCTCGTCAACATCACCTCTGCTTGTTCTTGACATGTCATCCATGTAAGATAAGTTGTTGTAAAGTGTTATCTCTGTGTCCTTTTGGGATGTGACCTTGACTTTTTCCCAAGAGGAAGCGGTGAAACCTTAGGATTGCCTAGACCTTCCAGCAAGGAAAAGGAGTTCACCAACTCCCCCTGTTACCATGCAAGAGGGCTCCAGAGAAACCTACAACCACACGTTTTACAACGCACAAGGGAGCCAGATGGCAGTAAGGCATGATCTTTGACCATTTAGGCTCGGGGTGCCCCTTGATGTAACCTTCGTGGTGATCTGGGAATATCCGCCCGCATCTCAACGCAAGAGGAGCCAGCACCTTAGAACCGAGCCCCCCTTATGATGGAAGGCAGAGCTGGTGAACCCTAGGAAAACCAGAGGCCGAGCTGTGACAGCCAGAAACTCCCCCAGAAGTATTGCTTATGACAACTCTGAGATCTTCCGCAAGTGTTACGACGCAAGACGAGATCAGAGGACAGTAGGACAACTGAAGAGCTTCCTAGTGATGGCCCAGAACTCCCCTGGAAGTTCTATTGCAAGTGACAACAATAAGCACAACTGAATGTGTCATGCAAGAGAGAGCCAGAGAGCCCAAGCACAACCCGAGAACTTGCTTGTGATGGCCTGGAATTCCCCTGGAGAGTTGCTCGTCATGGTCTGGAGAGGAATTGCATGCGTCCTGATGCAAGAAGGGTGGAAACAAGTGCCGGTCACCGTCAGCGTTGCAACGCAAGAGGTTAGAACTCAGTTCCCTGTGACCTCCTCCTTCTCCTCCTTTGCTCAACAGCTGGATTTTTTCCTTCAAAATATGTTTCCCAATCCTTAGATGAAATTGCGCTTGTCCTTCCCCTGTAAATTTCACTCATCCTCCTAGAAGTCATCCTGACGCACCATCAACGAATGGACATGCTTCAATCTTGTGGTGCTACCGATCTCCACGCCTCTGAATCCAAACTCCTACTTGCTTCAAAGAAGATTCCACCATTTACTTAGCCCGCCAAAGAATACACAGGGGGCTTGATAATTTGTGCCATTTTCAGCTCACTACTATGTATGTTCTATCTGTTTATAGCGTGAAATTAATCAGTAGGATTAACATAAATTATGGGAGCACGCTGCCGTGAAGTTGTTGACAGTGTGAACCTTAATCATTCCCAACCCATCTTTTGACTTCACGACTTGCCCCAATCTCCTACCTCGTTGTGATCTCACTCAGGGTGAGGGAATTCCCGTGCTCCCCTTGTATTACCATTTTGTTGTGCATGGGAACAACGGGCCGACATGTGGTCCCATGTCAGACTCCTTCCCCTCAATCATGCCTACACTTCCTTCTTAAAACTGTTGTAGATCCTTTGCCTTGTTGGACGTCTTCAGTAACCCCCTCCTCTTCCCCTGATGGTGCCTCTATAGCAACCTCGACTTTTGCTTGTTATATTCCATTTTCCCCCTGCTGAGATGGAGCGTCCATTTCCATCAGTTCATCACACAAACCCGCTCATATCAAGAAAGTTGCCCGCATGTCAGCCCTCAGCAAAGAAGTGTTGGGGGGGCGGGATGAAGGGGTGAAGGGACAAAGGGGTGGGGTGAAAGTTGCTCACACTCACATGCTTGTTCATAACATGATTCACCATTACCACAAATAAACCACCACAACACATCAGAGGGACCTCACATGCGCTTCGGCATGCACTGCATTCTTATCCCCAAGCCCCACTTCCAGATCACCAGAAGGTGCCAGAGTGTTGATTGTTGCCGTCTCATCTTTGGCAAACCTAACTCTCACATATTATCCCATATCCCATATGCTCTCCCCAGGGCACCTCCATGCCCTCCAGGAAGGCCAGATGAAGCAGCTGAGCAAGATATGAACAGTTTAATGGACGTGTCAAGTACTTTTGGCAATTGGAGGAAGAGTGGGGGAGGGTTCTGTCAGGCGCTGAAAGGTTTTCAGCTTGCATGTGAGAAGGAAGCTGGTTTTGACTTGTTTTTCAAATGAAACATGGTCTTTGCTCAACGTTTCTCATCTCCATCTGTGGAGGACGCAGGGTGAGGCAGTGACAAGTTGCAAACTCACCGAATCAAGGCGAATTTTGGCATGTGCCGTGTGGTCTTCAAAACATGTGCAACACCTCAGCATCTTCCACCCTCTCAGATTGTTTCGTGCCCACTACCAATTGCTGCCTACTGGAGCCCTTCAAGGCTCTCAGGCGAGCTGTTGATAATGCATCCACCTACCCTGGCTGCCTCAGGACTGTTCACTTGAGGGTGGAGAGCTTTGGACAGGGATCACGTATTTTAAGGGTTAGACACAGCGCAATGAAAAAAATATGGGTTGGAGAAGACCATGTAGCGAATGTCAAACAAGAAGGTAGCGCAACTGCCGTGTGGCCCCATCCATGTCAGGGTGCCATTCAGGTACCTCTATTGCAGAAATGCAGATTTCCCCAAGGATCCTCACCTCCTCCTCCTTTTGACCTGGCCCTCCCACTTGTATAAAAACCAGAAAACCTCTGTGAGAGAGTTGCAGACAGCGAGCTAAGATACAGATTCTGACCTCGAGTCAGAGTCACTGTCGACCTTGTAGCTTGGAAACCGAAAAAGTTCCCAGTCGCCCTAGGAGAAGGTAATACACTGGGAGAATCCGACGCCAAGCTCGTGGTACTCATACACGATGTCTGAGTTGGTAACAGCAAACCTTAATAAGGAGCCATCAGAATGGGAGGGAGAGCAGCAATTAGCGCAGGGGTCTGGATTTGAGCTCAAACTTACTATTTGGGTACACTAAATCCGGCGTCAGTCAACATCTTAATCAAGCGCTGCGGTAAGAGATCAACGGTCTGCATTTTGCACAGCACTGTGTTGTTGGAATGATGCACAAACCCAGGTCAAGTAGTCCCAGCAAGTTCCTTTTTCCAAATGTCGTGAGATGCCAGCCAGCCAGCATATATTGGTAGAGGGCATTGCTTGGTGGCTGTTGATGGTGTGCACGTGCTTGTACTGTTTGTAAATGTCGCACTGGAGCTACTTATGTGGCTGAAATGAGCTGTTGGAGAGAGCGGACGTCATCATTCAACATGAAGAGTGCCCCATGATTGCGAGATAACAGAAGGAGAGGATCCAATACTACCACGCCTAATTCAGGTCCCGGTATATTTCGCCGTTATCTTCATGGACCCGGTCTGCGAGAATTCCAGCGCTGCGGAGAAGGAAGAGGAATTCGTTCTTTGGGCTCAAAGAACTGGAAGAAGATGATGCAGGCGAATCGGTCTATCTCTGGAAGCTGAAAGGTTGGGGACAGTTTTGAGCTCTGGGCTGGGGGCAGTCTCACAATCTTTTGACTTACGTGCTCCAATGGTTTGCAGTTTCCATGATGGGAGCCAGAAGTGGTTCCTTGTAAAACAGGCGGGCAGTGCTGTTTCTGTAAAACCCAGAAGAGCTTATCACAACCGGCTGCCTCGTTGCCAATGCATTAGTGCTAACAGAGTTTTTCAACCAGCACCATCCAGTGCTGCTGAACCCCACGGTCTCCCCCATTCTTCATATAAATGAGAAACAGGTCATACAAGCTACCCATCCGGTCCCAGACGGGCGAATAGGAAAAGAACCTCATAGCAGCGGCAGTGGCAGCGTCCCCTTAGTCCTGAAGCTAGTCCCTTGCTTTTTTGTAAGGACATTGTAGTGGCTCAGGTCGCGCCAGCTACCCAGGGGATCCTGGGCAAGTCGATACGCAAGGACAGGATACCTTTGGCATGAGCCTCACGGACATGCAAGAAGGGCACATGCGTGTGACCAGATCTGAGGAAGATTTGAAGCCAGCAAACTGCGTGCTACCAGGGTTGTTGCCGAGGATGCCCTACAGCACCCCAATGAGCAAGACCTCCCCGTCCCGCATGTCCTACCACACTAGAAGGCCAATCTGGAGTAGGGCGAGAACATCCTTCAGGATACGTGTCCAAGTATGGAGGCCAAGCTGGTCAGACCCCACCAAATTTTGCCGCAATCTTTGCGTCTGAGCCCATCGGCTTCCTGTTGGCACTCATACCAGTCACCCACCTCCTTCTGTGTTGGTAAAGGTCATTAAGTTGGTTGATGTCAGTTTGTACCCCCCCGAGAATCGCGGATGCATTTGGAGAGCTCCTGAAGATGCTCCCAACAACGGGCAATGTCCAAGACAGAAATCATTAAGACCCAAGGCAACTGCACAGGCAGCTTCACAGACATGACCTTGAGCAGCTTATGTGTTGTGACTGCTAAGACAATTTTGACCGCAGAGGTCAGCAGGTAGCCTTGCAAGGGCAGTACCCTGCGGGGATAAATTCTTGGCCACCCGGATTAGCCACGTGTCCTTCAGTTTTCCTTACTGGGCGCACGTGAAACGCCACCTCATCGCAGCAGCCAACACGTGCAGCAATTTTTTTTGTACGTCGGGGATGTCAGCGACACGTGAAGAGGAGTCGCCGGCGCTGGGCTGGCTACAGCAGGCGGGTGGGGGCTGTGTCCAGTCAACTTTGGTCCTCCTGACTTAGTTGTTGCTATCCGCACTGACCAGGCTCCCATCAAGGCCAGCATTGGAATCTGTGTCTCAGTTCTCATTCAGGTTCCCTCCTTATCTTCTTACCGGTGTCCATCTTTGTCTGCTTCTTGGTCGTCTGCTGGCCTGCCTCCCCATGCCTAACAAGGCACAGATGCGTCTTACGCCCAGACCTGCTGCGGTAGAATAGCTTGCGCTGCCTCATCATTTTCCTCTGTGAACAGTCGCCCGTCACCCAGTGCAGTGGTCTGCTTGGCACAGCTTGCCCAGGCATGTATCCTCTGCCTCGCCCATGTCACTGACATCTGATTGCAGAAAGAGGGGCCTCATAGGCTGTTGGTTGTCGCTTCTGCCTGGATGGCTGTTGTCAGCGCCGCCCAGCTGGTTGTCGTCCGCATAGACGTTGTCATCGCGGTGCGGGTTGTCATCGTCGGGGCTGTCCTCATTGCCGGTCGCAGTGGGGAACAGGGCAGAGGATACACATGTGGTCACTCACGGGGGGGAAAGGGGGTGAGGGTGGCCAAGGTGGCAAGGGTGGAAAGGGGAATGTGGAATGGCGAAGGATTCATGAGGGGGTTCATCGACCGTATGGGAGTTTGGTGTCTGGTGTTTAGCGTTTTGCAGCGCCAAGATTTACAGAGTTTTGGTGAATATGATGGAGACCATAGTCTGCATAGCTGCAAAATCGAACTACTATTGCCAGCTTTGACTAGCTATGTGCAAATGGCTACATTGAAGTGCCATGAGCCAATCTATGTGGTCTGGTGTGTAAGTCTTATTATTGTTGTCCGTTAGACAATGACCATTGTTCATTTCATTGTAGACAGAGTTGATGTACCAAAGTACAGTGATTCCTCTAATGGGGCGTGTGGGCTAATTCATAATCAATGCAGAATCTTCAGGCAATTTATGGAGATTATCCAACGATCATTACTGGACTGGATTCACTGTGTCTCAAGTATTGATCGATCAATCCTACTTGAAGCAAAGACTTCTGAGGACGGTATACTAAGTGTTCACAGTCCGACAAGCTCAGGATGCTGGAAGGACAATAGTTGAAATCCTTTAGTGACATATAACGGGAAATCTCATAAAATCTGGTTAGTACTCAATAAAATAAATCGAATCGCTTGCCAAGGGAGCCGAGAGCCGAGAGCCGAGTGGACAGCTGACAGTGTCAGCTGCAGGGAGAGAAAGAGAGCAGGAAAGGAGGAAGAGGGAGAGAATGTGAGAGGCTTCAGGGAGAGGCGGGGAGAGATGGCAACAGAGACTTCACTTAGGCGTTGGCGTTCTGCCCTGCGGAACATGCTGGAAACGGGGACTGCAGCTCTCATCAGAAAGTTCTTTCCTTTGGGGCAGCTAGGCAGGGCTTGCCGGCAATGATGGGCACGTCTTTCGGAAGTTCTTTCCCCAGGTCCGGTTCATCCCAACAACATGCGCAGAAGCAATATTTCCCCAAGTCAATCGCAGCTTACACGAGAAGCAGAACATGGCATATTATGTAGGCACGTTGGGACAGTGGGTCCTTATCATCCCACCCAACACCCCCCTCCCCACTTGAATCCTCATAAAAGAGCGGCAGAGTAAGGGGGGGTAAGGGGGGGTAAGGGAGATGGTCGCCTGTGCCGCTCGCTTCTCGTCTGGTTTTGTTTGTAGTATTTGCGTTGGTTTTGAACTAGATTATTTTTTTTTGTGCTAAAACATTGTGCACTGGTGTGTTGGCGTCACTGTTGATCGGGGTCAGAAGCCCAATTGTGATCAGATTGCAACGAGATTTCGGCCTCCATCTGCTTTTCTGGAGGTGGGGAGCTTGGAGATCTTCCAGTTCGGGAATCGCTCATTGTGTCTTCTCATCGTGACTCATGTCCCTCTTCCTCATTCCGCCATCTCAAGGTTACACTGCTGCGCGCCGTTGCAGCCGTCTGAACCTTCTGCAATGATCTTCATTGTATCGCAGTCGAGGTTTCCTCCCAACTCCCCCTCCAGCACTCAGGCGCTAACGAAGCGTACTGGAACGAAGCCTTCTGTGACCTCCAAACCACATCAACACTCACACCCATGTCAACAACAACCTCCCTTCCACCCCCAATCACCGCCGCGATCCACGCCGCAGTCTTCAGCGCACCCCCATCAGTCCCCGCCCCACCGGCGGCTCAATCCACCCCGCACCCAACCCGCCCGACCTTAACGCTCGCCTTCTAATTCCAGTACCCCTTCCCCGCAGCCCGCGTGCGGCTACCGGGGACCGTCAGCCCCGAGACGGTCCTTGCGATTGTGGTTGTTGACTCGCACGCGATCGTGCTCGAGGTGCTCCCTAATGTGGCGGTGCGGTTTGTACGGGAGGCGTATGGGGCTGTATGTGCGAGGTTGGTTAATGGGGATGCGGTGAAGCAGTTGCGGTTGGTGCGTGTTGGGCAGATGTAGTGTTGGTGTTTTGTTTTCTTGATTTAGCCCCACCCCCCCCCCCCCCCC
>KZ994248.1:0-13770 GCA_003614705.1 Blyttiomyces helicus | reverse complement strand
TGAGGAGTTACTTACAATCAAAATAGTCTGAGGAGAGGAAGGAACCCAATGGTCATACTATGTGATTCACCAAAGTATATTGATGCTCTATGACTACAAGAGGAAATTAGAGGAAAACAAGTAGGAAGTTGCTAGAGAGGGGCCAACAACAATGAATGAGGGTGTTACTTATGCATCAAAGAGAGTGATGGAACCACAGCAGTTTCGCGAAGGTGATTGCTAGGGAAGAGGCTGACTGGGGACCACAGATGGGAATGACAAGGTGAACACGGGAAATCTCTTGCATGGAGCGTCTTCATACCTGGGTCAGAAATTAGTGCAACACTTGCAGTCCGAAGATGGACAAGAAAGAAGGTTCCCACCTTCTACAATATCACAATCGCGCGCTCCCATACTCTGAGTACTAATTTATCTCATGCTAGAAACATAAAGAGAAAGGATTTGAATGAGTCAAAAAAGGCGATTCATCTCAAGACATCACTTGTGATGTTGGGTTGCCCTTTTTGCTGCCAGGGACACACTTGGTCGGACCTCCCATGTGACTGTGTGGAAACTTGCTTAATTGCCAGTATTCATTCTCTTACTTTTACTAGACCCTTCTAGTCCAGCTCTGAATTTCTTAGCTCCCATCTTTTTTTTAAAGTATAGATTGCTGTTCCCCTCATTAACTCCTCCCTACTCTCCATCAATGATGGAACTCCCTTGACTGCTGAATCCGGAATCCCAGTACTTTTCGAGTGCAATTTTGTAGCTTTCTTCGCAGCACCACAATCTGCAGGGGGTGTGATGAATAGCACACTTTTTGACTGGTCTTTCTCTACATTCCACCTTCACAATCAGTCTGTGATCGGATATCGGGACCTAGTATTAAAGCACACAGCACAAAACAGCGCGAGAACTCTCCTTGTTCCTGATCACGCTTTCAGACTCATCCAGTCAGGATTAATCAACTTCTGTGTGCTATGTCTCTGGGTGGAAGATTCACGAGAACTGCGAATTTCACTCATCTACATTGTACATAGCATGGAAGGACTGTTCTTTGGTCCTTCGTCATGATATCATGTCTGAACGACATGTTCACTTCCTTCTGTTACTGCTGTGGTTCGGTGGCCTTGCCATCTCCCGGCAGGTAGCTTGTCTGCTGCCAATACAGAAGATAGCGCCTTGCCCTTCTCAGAACTCAGTGAGTCTTGTCTATCTTTCCTCTCCCAGACATGAGGCGCCAAATAAAGTGAGTTCTTTGGAGTTGACTTGGAAGTACAGCCAGACATTATGGATGCTGCTTGTCGGAATGTTGATTCTGTGGAGTCAAAAGTTGAACCAGGGCCGGTGATCCTGGAGGGGATTACCTGTCGAGCAATGAGATCTTCTGGTACTGAGGTGAGAAACGGAATCGCAATGACAGGGATGTTGACAGGGACCTGATCCCTGGATTTGCAGTTTTGGTTGTAAGAGTTGGCTCACCAATTTAGCGCTTGGCCTAATGCTACTCGGAGGATGGCTTTGACATTCTTTGGTTCTCAAGAGAACTCCGACACATTCTCCCAAATCCTGGATTTGCCCAAGACTGGGATCCTCTTTTCTAACTGTCAAAACTTCAGCGAGTTGCACACCGAGCCTTGTTTTGTGAAAAATGGGGGTAGATTGAGAACTGCAGTTGGTGGGTTATTGCTTTCAAAGACAAGGAAGGGAAGCAGTCTGCACCAGTTGTTGCCAGTGAGATCAAGGTTGAGGACGTCCTTTCCTGTCCGGATTATCTGTTTGCATTCGCCATCAGTCTGCCAATGGTGGCCTGTTGCGACGTTGTTCTGGAGGCCAAGATACTTGGTGAACACTCGCCAGAACGTTATTTTTGCATCATGATCAGCACTAAAGACTTCAGAGCAGCCGACCTGGGATTCCCCCTGGGAGTGGAAGAGATCTGCTAAGGTCTGTGCTGGCTATCCTGAATTTTGTCAGTACAAAGATGATTCGCAAAGAAAAGTACTCGGCATAGCAGAGGCAGCAGACAATACCTCTCGCCAGAGGCCTGAAAATTACTGGCATTGTGAATCTGGTCATCATCCATTACATACATTGACAAAAATTGTCGCTCTATGACTGGAAGGGGAGTAGTGAAGGTGGACTGCTAAGTGTCTTCTACTTGAAGGAGAGTTCTGAGGTGGACTTTGGAAGAGGCCTTCTGGAGGCGCCAGGGTCCGGTTTGGGAAGGAAGTGAAGACCTGATATTTTCATGAAGAGCCTGAAAAGGACATCAGGGCAGTCCGTCACTGCTATGTATATTATAGCTTGGGGACTCTATGGAAGGGGCAAGGATCTCTTGATCAGAAGGAAGTCACACCAAGGGTCAAGCTTAGCAGAGGGCATGAAGTCTGAAAGATGGACCAGGAACAAAGACGAACAGTACAAGAACATTGGATGCCAGTAGAACATTATCACGATCTTCTCGATTGTCGTTGTCTTGCCCTGGTGGCCTCTCTCGGCTATGAAATAGTGGTGTAGTGTACTCTGGCTCCCCTCTTACAATAAATTGGTGTGATTGTCATCAGGGGGATCGTGAGCTATACTTCCAGCGGCTTGCAGGGTGTCCCCAGATGGCTCTCCGGTTGTCCCAGGGTGCTCTGACTCCCTCTTGAGACGTGCCCGTGGGGTTTCGATATAGTGTTTCTTCCATAGATTAGTGCAGTCGTTGGAAGGTTTGGTCATGAGGTGGAGCTCATTGGCGTCTCACAGATGAGTGCTTTGCTGGTGTTTTCTTTTTGAGTAGTGAAGACAAGTGTCCTTCGGCTTGGAGCAGCATCTAGGAGACTGAGCGGAGGATTTTGTACTTTGGGCCAGTTTTTGTGTGCTTTGGCCTCCTTGACATCTCAAATCTTGAGCCATTCATTGTCTGCATCCAAGATGCAGAGCCATTGGTCATGGTACTGTCAAGCGCACGATCCCTCTTTCCGTTCCCTGCTGCAGTCCTGAACTATGACAATTTTCTCTATGTTCCACTCATTTCCTTGCTCTACTTTGATGGGAGCTGGATATGAAATGACGTCAGTATTCCAGTGGATTGATTTAAAAGGCGGAACAAAGGGCTTTAAGATGTTGACATGGAAGTGTAGCCCAAACAGAGGATCCTCCCAATCAAGATGTCAAGATAACCTTGAAGGGGCCTACCCAGCAAGTAATGACTGTGTTGGGAAGCAAGGTCTTGGACGCAGTGACCACAAAAGAGATGTTTAGGAGGACCTGGTTTCCAGAATCCAAGAGGGTCGGCTAGCAGTTTTGGTCCTAGAAACTGAGTACTGCTTGCCAGAGTGCTTTTTCTACAATGGGTTTGACATCCTTCAGTTGTTCGGCAAACTCAGGTGATCCCTTTTGGCTCGTGAGATCGCCTGGAACAGGCATTCGCTTGTCTGGTTGGCAAGACTTGCAAGAACTGGAACTGTTTCCTCATTCTTTGAGAAATGGGGGCACATCTTCCGGTCTGTGGAATCTGGAGAGGATGGAGGACACCGTAGCTTTGTTTTGGATCCTTGCAGTGTTGCCTGTCCAGGAAGCCGATGATATAGTGATTGATCTCCGCAAACGTTGGCAGGCACTGGTAGATGGAGAAGCCTATTTCGCGGGCCTCTATCTGGTCTTGATCTTCTCTGTCCGCAATTTAGTTGTGGCACCACTCCGTAAGTGATCCCCACATGACTTTCTGCACATAGAGGTCTCCATTGTTGTGGTTGAAGATTCTGTTGAATCAACTCTTGGCAAAGTCGCTGGGCTTTAAGTTCCTCTTCTTCACTTCAAAGAGTTTACTTTGGATGTCAAACCCGTGGTCGCCATTCATAATGGAGTGAAGCAAGAGTGCTTATGTCTATGGGTTGGTGAAGTAGGTTGCCAGCCTATCGACCAGTGACTCGTCAAGCTCAGAGATAAGCAGGGTATTTACCAGGACTTCAATCCGCTTCTGGTATTTGATTTGTTACAGTCATACCGCAGCACACAAGGGAGGATATCATTAACCGTGTTGAATGGTCTTGGTAGATACTTGATACCAACGATTCATTCCTCAAGTTCTTTGACCTAGCTGGGTTGTTTTCAACTCAGGTTTGGCTCAGGGCTCGAAGAGACAAGAGACTTGTGGTTCATCAACACTATGAAGTGGATGCTGATGAGCTTGTGGCAGTCAACTTTCTGGAGTTTGACAAGAGCAAGGAGCTTCTCTTCATGTACAAGTTTTCCAGTTCTGGCGCTTACATTATAGGCTGCAATACCAGATTGTGCAGACACGTGTAAGGATTGTGAGGCCTTTCAGAGTCGTCGCCAGAGGGGTAGGGATCATGTGGGTGTGTTTACCGAGCTTAGCAATCCATCTGCTGATGGGGTAGTCAGAGGCAAAGAAGATGACAAAGGTGTTGAGGGTGTGCTTGAGGGGAGGGAGCTTTGGTGCCATAGAAGTGGCCTCTCAATAGAGTCCAAATGCAAACTGCTCCCGCTGGCTCCAGACCCACGGATGCTTTTCAATCTGTCAGTCTGAAAGCAGAAAAGCAATCTCTAAGTAACAGTCAACAGGGGAAAGGAGGTAGTAGTGGGTGAGCAGGAGGAATGAATGCATGTTGTGGGTATTCCGCAGGATATCTCATTCAGAATGGGTTATAGGGAGCTCTGTAGATGCCCCTTTGTCTTACGTGGGGAATGCAGAATTCTAAATCTTTGGCCCAGAGGTACTAGCTTGGCTTGATTTTGAGTTTGTGTTCTGGGAGGAATTCTTACACTTCTTTTACATAAAGTTCCTCATCTTCTTTGAGTAGATCAACAGGTCGCTAAGGTTGATATGACAAATCGGTTTTGCAGGTGACCAAGAATGGGTTTCATGAATCCCTGGTGGCACACTGATGGCCCAAAGCACACAGCCAGGAATTCCAAGTGACTGTTTCAAGTTTTAATTGCTGCCTCCTTGATGTAGTTGTCTACCACCCACATTTTCAAGGTAAATTTCTTGGACTTCAAAGGATGTGGACCACTTGGCATTGGCCAGTCAATCACACATCTCACGGAGACTTGGCAGGAGTCCTTGATCTTGTCTGGTCTCAGAGTTGAGACCTCAATAGTCAGTACAAAGTTGTGAACCGCAATCAGTCCTTGTTAAGGAGATGAATTGTTCTCCCCATGCTGATCAGGAGTGCCTTATTGATCCTTTCTCAAGAAATCAATTGATCTGCATTTTGAGCTCATCGAATTTGTCCTAACTCAGGCTGGAGTGAAGGGTGAAACTAACGTTTGGTTGTAACAGGGGGGGGGGGGGTCATCATTCTTTTCAATGAGTTCCTTGAGGAAGCTGTCTTCCCCGTTCATGGCAGGGTCAACCACAGGCTGGATGATTTTGTTTGGTTGATCCTAAGCATTGCAACAAAGTCCTGATTGTTGGGGTTGCTGATCCTTGTAAGCTGGATCATGTAAGGACTTCCTGTTGTAGCCATGCTTGATGAAACCTGCTGGACTACATCACCCTGGAAGCTGGGATGGGGTCGAATTGCAGTGATTGAGTCCTCAGGGCTTCCTCCCCTTGCTCAAGTCGATGCAGTGGACCTGGAGACAACAGAGAGGCCAATTTGTTGTTGGCCCTGGCAGTCGAGCAGCTTCCCATTCACACAAGGTTGCTTTTTCGGAGAACGCTGATCTTCTGTTGTCCATGATTGAAGTCCATAGCTGGAAAAGAGGGCTCGGTGGTGAACATCTACGTACTTCAAGCTAGCAGAAGTATGACAATGATATTGTGTTACCTGGTGGTGACCACTACAGGGAAGTCGTTCAGTTTTGCTCTGCAATTTAAGCCAGGAAGGATAGGCTGATCTTGGCCCATGTCCTGTCAAGGGGCCAAACGAACTTCCCATGAGGGCAAGGTAGACTTCGCCCTTGAATGTCTAGAATAGTTAGTGTAGGACTTTGTCACCAGACTCCTGATATATCGCCAGAGATTTGTGCCAAATGCCTCCACTGCAAGGTACAGACGAGTACAAATAGGTCCAGGACAAGATCAGGGCTTTGGGATCAACACAATTGGAGTGGAGTTGTCTGGCCCAGGGTTGGAATATCCCCTTGAGGACACCTGGATTGTGATTTTTAACCATATGGAGGCAAACTACGGTCAATGGGAGGATATTCACCTGAGAACAGACATGTATTGGACCAACCACAGCATTTTTGTGGGCTGGAACAGATGAAAAAGAGAAATTTGAAAGCTGCTGGAGGCTAGACCTACTACCCCTGGCATCTCACCAGGTTATCAGTGCCCACTGCTCAAGGAAATACGCAGATGGGGAGAGGAAACTGACTTCATTGTAAAAATTATTCCGCTTGTCCATGGGGTCGTTGGTCGCTACACTGTCCATGGTCGCCTCAACAGACTCTTGGGTCAAATCCTTTTGCGACACATTTATGGTCTCTGACCTATTTGTCGAATGTCACCAGATCAACAAAGTCAGCACCTCCATCCCTCTGCATGTTGAGTCGGCCACTCATGACACAGAGTCTCAAGCCTCGTAACTAGCCTGCACAGACTTCTGCCAGTGAGAGCCCCTTACCAATGCAATCCTCAACCTGTTGTAAACACCACTCATTGTCACATCAATCCACTACGACTGCATACTCGGGCTACCTCCGCCACATTTGCTAGGTAACCTATGCGTTGGCCAAAGAGTGCTGCTACGCTAGTACTTTGTCTTGTTCAGGAGGGGGGCACCTTCACCATTCCTGACTATCCCCATGTATGGGGTGTGCCGGGTAAAGCCCTCGCCAAAGTAACGAACTTCAACCCCTTTCCATGCATTCATGTCATGGAGACTAAATTGTCACCGCCGTTACCCTTGCACCTGGAAAGGCTCGAAAATCTTGAAACCGACAATCTTCATGGGCTTCTGGCGCAAGGAGCAGTTCCAGTACATGGTAATGTCTCCTCCCCTAATCTGAACGCACCTAACTGAATTGGGATCCACAGCAGAAAAGTCCTGCACCAGTAGGGCCTGTACAAGCAAAGTGAAGCAACACTGCACCTGGCTCCCACTGCCAACGGTGAAGAAAGCTTCTTTTATGATGTGATCGAGAAGTATGGCCCTTCTGGCCTCTACAAGCAAAACAAAGGCTTGCCCCCTGACCATAGCAACATGAATTTTAAGATCAACCTCAAAGAAGGTGCAAAACCTCTCTTTGATCCACGTAGATGAAATACAGAGGTAGATCGACGAGCTCCTCCACAAGGGCTCAATTAGTCCCCCTCAATGGGCTTGGGCACATCGACTGTTTTTGCGAATATGAAACACGTCAGTCTGCCAATGCTCCTTCCATACTGCCGACCCAAAAAGGGTGACACAGCACAAAAGATTGCCTCTTCCAAGGCTTCACGAGATGGGCAACTGTGTGTTCAAAGCCAATTACATCTTGGTCGTTGAAGTCAAGGATTCCTACAACAGCATCAACATGAGCGCATTGACACATGCTACATCCACTTTGAGTACGTTGTCATTCTATTTGGCCTCATGAAAGTACTTGCAGCGTTCTAATATATTCCCAGAACAATGAAAGGACCTAAAAATCTCCTGTGCCTTGGCCTGTAAGCTTATTAAGTCACAAGATGAACCCGGCAGAGCCAAACAACGCCAATGGCTTAGAAGGAGTTCCTCACCCTCGTTGAGATGATCTAAGCATCCGGGCACCAGTTCCTACTACACTATTCGAGGGAGTTACCGACAACAAATTGTAAGTATACCTGAACAACCATATCTTGGTGAGCTGATGGCTACCAGATGGGTCAAGTCCGACCGAAGCTTCAACTTGGACATCACGTACCTCCTGGCGCAGTACAACACCATCTGAGACCTGCTTTTGTTTGCGCTACCGTACATCCTGTGCTGCATCCCTTGCCAAGAAACTCTCCATTCCATCAGGCTTAGCCCCATGCGGGGAATCCATGCTCGGCAATTCATCGTCAGACAGGGTCAACCTATTCAGGAACTTGATGACCCCGCTTCCTTCAGGGACTTCAATGCTGCTGAAGAATTCAGTAGAGATCTCTACATGAACGACTACACGCAAATGTAGGTTGTGCCACAGCGCATCAGCCCCTGGATACCACCAGAGGACCTGAAGGATAGAATTCATTTGAGTTCCCTATCTCGTTCGACCCCTACCCCTTCGGAGCGGAACATTGCCATTGTATGTTCTTCATTGATGACACTAGCAACTGTGTCATCCTCATCCTAATAAGACACCACTTATGCAGTCTGGGGGCCTCTACGTCTTCTTCTTTGGCAGGGAGGTCAGCTGGCCAGACGTATTTGTGATTGATTGCAACTTGGGTATCATGTGAGACTTCTGTGAAGCCTTCATTGTGTTTCCCAGCATCCATACCCCGTTTAGACTGTCGGCCATCAGCAAACTGACAGAAGGTGCAAACTGGCAATCCAGACAGTGAAAAACATGATGTGAATGATTACAAAGTGCACTCGGGCTAAGGGCATGTTGCTGGTCCCCTTCCCGGAGGTTTGAATCATAACCTTTCTTGCTGCCAGCAGCGGGCTGCCCCTCTTTCTGAACACACAAGCCTACGTGCCCAAACCAATTGAGCTTGCTTGGCCTGACACCTTCCTCATGCCTAACATCGAAGCCAACAGCCTGACCTGGAACGCTCCGTTGGAGACCAAGACAGGATCCAAACAATCTTTGCAGAAAAGATAAAGGATGCACAAGATCGTAAAACCTTCATTTTCAATCACTGCTGTCTCCACATAAGCTGTGAAATAGGCTACATGGTCATGCTGAACCTTGACAGATACAACTTCCCCCACTCTTTACCCTACCCTCCAAGTTTGTGCTACATTGGAGGGGCCCCTCTCCTATCCTCGATCAAGGTCCTACCCGAGACACCTACAACTTCATCTGCGCTACTTGTAAGCTACTGAGGTTTACCCCTGTTTCCATATTCAAACCCTTAAGTCATACGTCAACACTCCGACCTCTGCCTCCCACAAGAGCGCCCTGTACCTCCTTCCCAAAAAAGTTCGATTCCTTGGCAAGGTACAGTGGTACATGAAGTGAACATCCAAAAAAAAACAGAAGGGCGAGTCTCTATGAAGCTGCTTAACTTCCCCAGCATGATGAACTCTAACCAAACGAGGGCCAGGAGCTATATAATGGCCTCGTATAGAGGGCTTGGAACTCCAAGTTGACCTCCATAAGGGCCAGGGTCAGGATGTTGCTTCTTGTGTTTATGTCAAAAGGCAGTACCCTGCTGGCTGGATATAGGGGCATTGCCTGACCATGTCACGTTCCGACAGTAAGGTGCTATGTTCTCAGCTTGCGCTCTCCAGAATCCCAAGTGTAGGGCAATAGCAGCCTGCACACAGTTGATTCCAGCTGCCGTCTGGTCAGGGAGTAGAGCCCAACTGCATTACAAGGAATTTGCAGTGTCTGGAGCTATGGGCTCCAGTTGACAGATTAGAGGATCTCTTTGGGGACCCAGAGAAGGCAGCTGCGTGGCACCACTACATAACAATCGACAACCACACACTCAACATCATGGTAGCACACGCCGAGTTCAAGAACGAAAATTCCAAACTGAGGGACCTTGCCAACTATAAGTTTGAAGGTGACTTCTCCTACTAAGACGGACAACTCTTTGTTCCAGATGTCATGCACTGATAGATCCTGCAACAGTAGCACAACCAAATTGTCAATCGCAACCATCAGGGCCAGAGGGAGACTGTCAAGTGATTTTTGCCAAAGTATGACTCGCCATGCACGCTCAAGGACTAAAACGGTTCTTCGCCAGATGACCTGACTGCCAGCTACTTGAGTATCCCAGCCAGAGTTATGGTTTCCTGCATCCCTTTTGGGTCCCTCACACCTGCTGGGATTCGACAGTATTCTTCTTCTTTAACCCTTCCTTTAGATTGGTCCCGTTTCTTGAGTTTAACCTCAACGCAATACCAATGAGGGACCTTGACATGTCCCTGCCCTTCACCAAGCAAGCCTACATCCCCAATTCTCTTGCACTCCAATAACTGGATGAGTAGATCCCGGCCCTTGGCATATATACAGCTTAGAAACAACTTCTCAAGTTCACCATGGATAAGAAGGACATGAAGCTATTTTTAGAGTAATGCTCTAGAAAGCTCAAAACGGGTGAGCAAACTCCTACAACCAGAACGACTAAGCAATTATCTACAAAGCCAGAGACCAGGTTGTCCTCAGTATTGCTGCCATTAGGACTCCAGTCAGACAAGGTCATTGCTTGTTGCATGGGACCCTTCAATATGATGCATCCGTCCTGGCCCAACTCCAGACAGCTACAAGCTTGATGTCTCCACTAGCAGCATCCCTCACGACTGGCCGTAATTCCACCTCAACATCTAAGCACTTTGTTGAGCTAAGGTCCTCAATCCACCACAACACTGACATCAAATTGCATGCTGTCAGAAAGTTTAGGAAACGAAGAAGAGTACTTTACTGAGCTTGGTTTGAAGGTGCCAGCTCCTGCGAGGCATTGCGCACATACATATTTTTATCTGCTCCATACTCTTGCGACTCATTGCACATGGTTTTAAGGTTATCCGTCCAACCCTCCCACCTGATATTGGCCACAGTTATACCCCAGGTCCACTGGAGCCACCTTCAGGGAACAGGCTGCACATGTGGGACAACGATCAGCCTTGCGTTTTCCTCCTGCCTTCTTGCAATGTATGCCTTGCTCATTTCTTTGGTGCTGCCATCTCTTGCGATATGTTGACATGAACACACCCCAAGGAGACCTGAAAACAGAGAATGACACTTAAATATCAAATTATTGTACTGAACCATACTGGTTCCACCAAATAGAGATATATTCGACTGCGTCTGACGACTGGTGGCCTTGACAAATAGCGGGTTTTTTTGTTCCTTAGGTCGCAATCTGGAATTGCTTGCACTTCTTGGTCAGGCACTTAACCGCAGCTGGATTGGTGAATATTGGTTGAGATTCGTGAAGAGGTTCGAGGAGGAGTGAGTGAGCTAGTTTGTTGACCTAGTTCCTGTATACTTTCGTGTCCTTGATGTCTCCCACTTTGAGCAATCGGCTGTACGCGTGCAGGTTGCTGAGCCATTTCACAAGACACTGTTGAGCGAAGGATCTGCCTTAGCGTTGTTTGCCCAAGTCCTTGACACCAAAGATTTTCTTTATTACCCATTTGTCTTCGCCTTTGTATTGATGAGAGCAGTGTAGGTGGTGTTCCTCCTCTTGGAAGTCGTCCCTTCTCCTCCTCAATACTTGACAACCCCTCAAACTGTAGAGCCTGGAACCACGAAGCACTTCAAATAAGAGTCAGCAAGTGTCTTTGCCTGCCTCTGAATCTACAGTGGGTATGATGAATGGCACCCCTTTCTTGTTCGTATGCTTCTTTCCTATTGCTATTAGTGTGAGATTAGAGATATTTGTTCCTGGTCACCCTTTCGGACACCAGGTGTTGTGCTATTCTCCAACCCCTGTTTGACTTTTCTCTGAGTGGGAGATTCCTGCCTCTCCCAGACTAAAAAAAAGAGGAAAAAACGATACAAACAAGTCGAGAAGGGCACGGTTCATCATATTCTAGTCGATCACCCATCTTGTAAAGACCTGGTAGCCGTATTTGATCTTGCTTGGTGACGAAATTGAGAGCTCCATAGCCATCCTTCTTTTTTGCAATGGGGAGTGCCGTATCCTTCCATTCCCGAGGTAGCCGTTGATCCATGATTTCCACTGGACTTCATCTTAAGTGAGTGAGAGAAGCAGGTATAACTTTAGTTGGGCATCCCCTATCACTTCAAGCAAAAGGTTGGCGTTGCCTCGATCAGGATGAAGACCAATGTTTTAAAGCAACTTTGTGGTCTAATAATGCTTCTCGACAAGCTCCTTGAGGAAGCTGTCCTGTCTGTTTGTTGTAGCGTTGACCACAGACTTCACCTTGATTGGGTTGAGGAGTTTCCTTGGGGTGGCAATGGGAGTGGTGTGGATCTCTACATCATCTGGGTTGTCAAGGTGGACGGCGTGGTCAAACTTCTTGCGGCACCAAGCTTTGATGAACCTGTGGAATTTCATCTCCTTGGAAACAGCAGTTTAATAGAAAGGTGAGTGCTTGGAATTATTCATCCAGGGGATGGCCGAGAATGATGTCGGTTCAGATGGAGGTGAGGAGTAAAGGCAAGCCCTTGAGCTCCACTTGTTCTTTGAGTCATGATCACGCAAGTTTATGTCAGGACAAACGGTGTGCAGAGATTGGGTGGACTCAATGCAAGGGGCAAGGTCAACTTGGAGGGGTCGAGATGACCTGGCCTGGCAGAATCAATGCTTCACGACAAAGGGATAGGAGACCAGCAGTGTGTTGGGGCCTGAGTCCATCAGGATTCTTGTAAACTGGCCATTGAAGGGGGCATGGTTGAAGAGAGGGTCCACAATCAGGGCTTAAAAGGTTTGGTCAAAGAAGGGAAAGAGGCTGGCTTCTTTTAACCTTATCTTTCTTGTGGTTGCCGCCATTTCCCTTCTTATGTGCCAGCAGAGTGGTGTCTTCTGATGGCGCCTTTCAAGCTCTTGGCTTCTCGTGGAGGGGTCCCATGACTGGTCCCACAGCTATTCCATCTACGCCGATGTGTTCTTGCTAGTCAGGGTCAAGATCTGAGCTTGGGCGATGCACACAGCGCGCTCTGGGGCCATCTCTCCGGGTTAGGGTTCATCTCGAAGTAGATGATTTCGAACTGGTGTATCAATGTGTTTAAACCCAGGGAGGTTGCGTTGTAGGAAGGTTGCTGCTGTTCAGTGTGGAAGGAGTGAGTAGCTGTGTACCAGGTGCTACCTCCATGTCCTCCTTGTCCACAGTTGCTAGTGCCTCGCTCGGTCCTCGCCTCCACATAATTTCCTGCCCTCTCACCACTCTTCCGCTTCATTTCTTCTCGCCAAACACCTCCCTTAGACCGATTTGGTTTTTCACCCCAAATCAAGCCCACCCATGTCCACCACCAAGGATCTCGCTGGAAAGGTCGCCGTCGATACCGGCGCGTCTCGCGGCATCGGCAAAGCATATGCCACCGAGCTTGCCTCGCGGGTTGCCGACTTCGTCATCACCTGCCGTCCAGAATATTCCCGCGTCGACGCCACTGTCGCTGTCGCCGAGATCCAAGAGGTGAGGCCTTGGGGGGCTTGTTTTCTCCCTGCTCCCGGATCATAGCCGCCATCTGATATTCATCTCCTCGCAGCTTGGTGTGCGTGCCTTGCATGTGCAGTCCGACGCTGGATCCGTCGATTCAGGTAGGAAGCTCCTGGGGGAGATCAAGCGCGAGTTAGCAAAGATCGACATCATCGTGAACAACGCCGGAGGTATGGTTTTTCAAGACATCAAATTCTATGATACCCCCCTTCCCACCCCCCACCGTCACTGAATAACTCGCCTCAAACATTCTCATTTCGGGAGGCAGGGTGAGGATGCCGATATTGCAAACGTACGTGATGGTTAAAGGCGGTTTCCAACTTTCTCATTTTCCGACTAGTGCACTCAATCCCTATGCTGACCCCCTCCACCCCCCCCACAGACATCGGCTCCGGGTTCACGAACCTAACGGTCCTATGGATGGCGCGCTGCTCCCTGCGCGACCTGGACGGGATCGGGTCGCTGTCGAACCTCACCGAGCTGTATCTGGCCAACAACGATGTTGTGGATTTGAGCTGTGTGGGGTTTTTGGAGATGTTGGAGATTTTGGATTTGGAGGGGTGAGGGTGTGGTGGGGGGG
>KZ994247.1:342-13781 GCA_003614705.1 Blyttiomyces helicus | reverse complement strand
AGCCAAGTACGCCAAGGGAAGGCCGACCCTCCAACGCGCTACCATGCAGCCGCAGCACCCTGGCTCCTCCGCCGCCCCCATCAAGAGCACGCAGTCATCGCGACGTGGTTGATGGAGGTTCGAAGTACAGGCTTTATTTAACGTCTTACCAATCTACCGGTTTACGGACGCTGACCGCTGGTAAGTTCCTCCAGTCTCTACGCTGGGAGCTTCATCATCCGTAGCTCTCCACGCCGCAAAGGTCGTACGGGACGCGTCTAAGCGTGGTACGTCTGGCAGCTTCACGACGTGAGGGTACGTGTGCTCCCCCCGCTTCAGGCGATCTGCTTCTCTCACCCATCACTGGATGATTACGCAGATGGCTCTTCACAAGGGGCACGCTCCTTCTTCGTCTTCTTCCTACGCCGCAACGATCTGTAAGTTGAGTCGAGTCACCGACCCCCGAGTCCCCCAAGTGAAGGATGGGGGTTTTAGTGTAGGTCAAAGGAGGTGGATCTTGCATACCGTTACTGGAGTACCCCTCTCCGGAAGATCCCACCCGCACCATCGCTTGCGACCACGAAGTGACCCAAAGGGTGGGAGGATGGGCTCTGGAGGTGAGGGGTACGTAAGTATAAGGTTTGCAACTTGCAGATCCACCGGTTGACCGTAACGTGGCCCCATCCGGAACGACCCCGTGCAGACCCCATCAAGAGTGAGGACTCAATTGCATCGGGTCGTTGAGACAGCCACAGCTGGCTCCCATTGCGGAGGGTAGCCCAATGTCGTATGAGATGGTGCAACATGAATGTCTAGGTAACCCACCTGAGACACCCACGAGGTGGCTCAATGCAACCATAAATTTTAAGCGAAGCGACCTTGCTTGGTGAGACAGCTGGTCCCATCCCTGATCATCAATAAGCGCAGCGACCCCCATCAACATGAGACAGCCACAAGCTGGCTCCCATTGGGTGGGCAGTCAGTGTAGCAATGATTTAAATAAACGACTCACCTAAAAATGCAGGGGGTCACCCCCACCCGCCAACCACCTGATTGAAATAAATGATCCAGCCCCAAGAGACAACAATAACCCTTATATATGCAAGGTGTCACCCTTATCCAATTCCACGGTCCTTACGAAATAAAGGGTCCCCTCACTCCACGAAGCAGCTTCAATTTATAAATGATCCACCCAACCGACCGACCTTGATATACGAATCACTCACCGATCCACCTTTAAACGAGCAGCCCCACCCGCAACCCACTCGACCGATAGTAACGATACAACCACAATTGATAATCATCGATGCCATAAAATACGGGGGCAAATGATCGAACGGCGCCATAGTAATTATCGAATAAAGGGTCCAATCCATTAAGGATTCAACCTGAATTAATAAATGAGTCACCTGATGAACGTGGTACCCATAATTAGCCAACTAACTGGTATAAACGAGCCACCTCACCTGACGAACGTGCAATCGCAATCCACCGTGCAACCCTAATTTACACTCGTCATTAAACCGATTAGCTCACCCGACTCCCATGCAACTCTTATATCGACCGTTAAACCACTCATACGGAGCCCCCTTTAACCCTAAAACAACCGATTCTGGCCTAATTCCAATTCGTTTCCCTCCATTCCATTCGGTGACACAAAAAGTGACCTCACCTGGCATCCACTCTGTCGTCAAATTAGCTCCAATTGATGTTCAATTCATTTCATTTAAACGGGTCATTTAGGCCATTTATCGATCAGGACCCCCTCGAATTGCATGGCCCCCGTATGACCTATTTTAGGGTCCTCAGGGCTAATCGAGGGGTCTGAGGGGTCCAGAGCCGAAATGGGCCATTTATTGATTTAGCGTCTATGGAAGTCAAAAAATGGCCTAAAAAGCAGCCTAAATGGTGTTCAATTGGACCCTAATTGAAATAAGGTCATTTGGGCCATTTCTGGGTCATAAATCGAGGTCAAGTTGATTGAGTCCAGGTGAGGAGCAAAGGTGGGTGTTAGCGAAGGGAGAAGGAGGTCCCCTTGCAGAACGTTACCCGTAAGATCCCTCTTCGGAAGGACCCACGCACAGTCAGGCGTAGCCCCCGAAGGGCCCGAAGGGTGACCAGCATGGGACCTGGAGACCTGGTTGACCGTAGCGTGGCCACCGTAGTGTCCACCTAAACGCGGAGCTCGTTAGTTGGGATCAATCTCAGTAAGCGAAGCGACATCGAGGACAAGACCCAGCGAAGGGCCCATGAAACCGAGCAGCCGAAGTTTGTAGGTAGTGTAACAAGCGAAGCGACCTCTTGCATCATCGACCCGTAGGTGAACGCATGAACGATCGAGGCCTTGGGGAAGGGGCCCAAGGGTGAGGAGTGAAGTAGTGGTGGTAAGCGGAGCGACATAGCATAGTACCTTGAACCCAATCAACCATGACCTATAATCTACCTGAGGCGGCCACAGTCGGCTCAACCTGCAGGACACCATGGTTCATTAGAAACTGGTTACCCAAAGGGTGCCAGCTGTGGCTGTCTCAACTGTTATTAAGTGGTCAACCGGAGACGGCCATAGTCGGCTCCACCGTAATCACCACTCCGGAATTCAGCAGGGTCAACCTAAACGGTTCAACTAGGATTAATAGGGTATACTCGATTGGACTAAAGGATTAAGGCAAGGAGCCAGCTGTGGCTGTCTCAACGAGTTAACAGTTAGTAAGTGAAGCGACATCGTGCATCCACGATTGATAATCATCCACCTAAGCCGGCCACAGGCGGCTCCCCTTGGTTAATTCAGTAAGCGGAGCGACCCTGAGTTCATCCAACAGTGCAGCGGTGATCTGTAGTTAATCTGAGACACCCACAAGGTGGCTCAATCCACTTAATGTGGTAAGCGAAGCGACACGTACAATCAAGCAGCGGAACCATGATCCTAACCGTCAGTTATCAGAATCATCACCATCACCGTCGTCATCAGCAACAGTAAGCGAAACGATATCGTGATCAAGAGGAGCCAGCTGTGGCTGTCTCAGCGATGCAGCAGGGATGGTTAATAAGTCCTGAGACACCCACGAGGTGGCTCCATGCAACGATCATCCTAAGCGAAGCGACATGTGAGTCATGGGTCACCCACCTGCAGCCCTAACTATGATTCATCTACCTGAGTTGGCTCAATCGTAGCATGGTGTTAAGCGAAGCGACATCGTTATCAGAATCACCGTCTTCATCAACATGATCAACCTAATCACCAAGGGAGACAGCTGTGGCTGTCTCAACGTGCAGCACTGATCTGAAAGACAACACCACGATCACGAACGACGTGAAGGACATCACCATCAAGGATAATGGATCGCCACGAAGGAGCCAGCTGTGACTGTCTCACCAAAGATTAATCAGTGCTGCGACGACCATAGGCGGCGCAATCGTCAGGAATAACATGTCAAATGAGAGGGAAATCACCATAAACTACCTGCTCCTTAACAGGAGCCAGCTGTGGCTGTCTCAACAATGAACGGTGCAACCATAATTTAAAATAAGCTCCTCGAGACGGCCATAGGCGGCTCCCTTTCATGAATCATCATAACCTAAGCAACATCGTGCACGATTCCTCAACCCAAGCCACCATAACCTATAATTAACCTGAGACGGCCACAGGCGGCTCATTCGATCGGTGATGGTGAGCGAAGCGACTTGTGACTCAAGAGTCAGTCACCAACCGTGCAACCTGAATTTAAATGATGTGAGACACTCACAAGGTGGATCAATGTGGTTTAGGTGGTAAGCGAAGCGACCTTGAGTCCATCATGAGTCAGTCGTCATCGTCACCACTGTCAACCTAAGTCTTCATCAACAGTATCGACATCAACAGGTTAACGAGACAAGCCAGCTGTGGCTGTCTCAACTAGTCCACCTACAGAACACCAGTAGATCACGCTCCAATTGCAACTTTCAGGACACTAGTGAACCACAATCCGATTGCAACCTGCAGCAAGGATTATGAAGTGGTTAATCAACTTGAGCCACCCACAGCTGGCTCAATCCACCTGATCAAGTAAGCGAAGCGACCCGTTACCTGAGACACCCACGAGGTGACTCCTTCAAACGGAAGCAGTAAGCGAAGCGACCCAGCAAAGGACCCATGAGTCCGAGCAACATTGATCTATGTGAGCAACCGAAGGGTCTATGAATCCGTGCAACACTGATCTATACGTTCTACCCGAGACGGCCACAGTCGGCTCCTTACAACGGGGATGAATAAGCGACCTTCAACTTGAGTCACCCAATAGGTGACTACCTGCAGCGAAGATTAATACTTCAACGAAGGAGCCAGCTGTGGCTGTCTCAACTAGGGAGTGAGTTTAACTGGTGAAGCTTCAGGATTAAAGCCGGGTCAGCTCGATCCAACTTCAGGAACTGAGGTGGCTCAGTATAACCTTAATCAGTAAGCGAAGCAACCTTCAACTTGAGACAGCAACAAGCTGGCTCCCTGCAGCTATGATTGATAAGCGAAGCGACCTTGCTACCTGAGACGGCCACAGGCGGCTCCATGTAATAACCAACTCCAAGACTAAAAGGGTTCAACGTACTAACCAGCCCGGGATTAACAGGTCTCCTGAGACGGCCACAGGCGGCTCAACCTGTAATTCGACTTAAAGGACTATGCAAGAGGAGCCAGCTGTGGCTGTCTCAACAATTCAACTGTGACTATAAAGTATTATTAATGGAGACAGCTGTGGCTGTCTATAAGTAGGGTTAAGTTAAACAAGTTAAATTAGACGACCCGAGACAGCTCAATCATCGGGAACACCAGCCCCAACGACATGACGACCAACAGCAAGATCAAGTTCAATAACCTCAACATAGAGGACCCGAGGGGATCAGCTTGACTCAGGTGCAGAAGTGGTCTGAATGACAACACAATCAAGCACATCACTAACGACCTCAATGCCATCACGATCTACACCATTAACAGCGGCGAGAGCAACACCAACCAAATCACCGGCAAGACCTTCACCAGATCTAACCAACAAGAGCAACATTGATCTGTAGGTCGTATCCGACGTCACCGATACCAGCATATACAGGTAGGCCACCATCACCAGGGTAGCCAGCTGTGGCTGTCTCAACCAGAATGAATGTTAGTAAGCGACATGATTCATAGTCAACTGTGCAACCCTGATTACTAATGAACATGAGACACCCACGAGGTGGCTCCTTTCAGTGTTGATGATAAGCGGAGCGACCCCGAGTTCATGAAGCAGCGGAATTGTCATCATCAACATGAGGGTCACCGATGCAGCAAGGATTCATAATAAGTCATCCACCTGAGACACCCACGAGGTGGCTCAATGTCACGATCAACGTAAGCGAAGCGACATCGTGCAGACCCCATCATGAGGATGTGGCCTAGTTCAATAGAGTCCTGAGACAGCCACAGCTGGCTCCCATTGCGGAGGGTAGCCGGATCGTAGCTATGAAACAGAGCAGCATCAATTTAAAATAGTTTTCATGAGACAGCCACAGGCGGCTCACCTGTCACGATGATCGCAAGCGAAGCGACATGTGAATATCAAGCAGTGGAATCGCCATCGTAATCGGTCATCATCAACACCCTCATCGTCGTAGGTGGTGAACGAAGCGACCTCGTGTTCATTATAACCGTACAGTTATAATTGACAACCTGTAGCAATAGGAGCCAGCTATGGCTGTCTCAAGCATTCAGTGAGTTTATTTAAAGGTGACTTCAATGATGCAGCAGGGATTATTAATGATTGAACTTCAGAATCAACAAGGGTCATCGTAAAGAGACTAGTCGATTAAGGAGAGCGGCAGGAATCGCGATGAGGCTAAAGGACTAGCAGCAAGAGGAGCCAGCTGTGGCTGTCTCACGATGCAGCAAGGATTATTAATGTCAGACCTGAGACGGCCACAGTCGGCTCCTTCTAGCGGAGATGTTGAGCGAAGCGACCTGGGTACTATTCAACCGTGCAACCCTAATCTAATTGAGGTACCTGAGGCCGCTCCCTTTGATCATCAACGGTAAGCGACTCTAAGTTCATTCAACCGTGCAGTGATAATCTATAAGTTCAACCTGCAGAGTCACCTTAACTGTCGCCATGTAGGCGGAGCGACCTCTTGCTCATTCAACCGTGCTCTACATGTTCAACCTCATCATCTTAATCATCATCACCAGAATCACCACCGTCCTCAACAGAGGAGCCAGCTGTGGCTGTCTCAACAATAAACAGAGCAGCCTCAATCAATAATGATGATTCTATAAATGCAGGGGTAAACCCTCGAACGACGCCACGGCGATTACGAAACCAAAGTCATCCTCAAACAACGATGCAGCATCAATTGATATGTAACCCACCCAACCGACATGGAACCCATCATAAACCACCGATCAACCCTGAAACAGGACACCTCACCCACAACCCATCTGATCATAGATAAGCAGAACAACCTGAATTCATAATGGCCATCCTAAAAATGCAGGGGGTGAACAGTCGAACGACGCCACGGTGATTCTTAAATAAGAGGTTCAATCGAACAACGAAGCAGCCTGAATTAATAAGTAACCCTCCCAACCCACCTTGATCCCCAAGTCACCCACCCAACTAGGTACAATCGAGGCACCTCACCCAGAGTCCATCCGATCAAAAGTAACCCTGCAGCAGTAATTATTAGTGATAGTGACACCAAACGACCCATCCAACTCCCATTCGATGACGATTATCAACAATGAACTACTCATACGGAACCCACTGTAACCTCGAAATGACCTGAATCGACTCCCATTTCAATTCGTTTCGCTCAATCCAATTCAATGACACAAAAAAAGAGGTCACCCGCCATGCACTCTACGATTCGCGCAATTAGTTTCAATTGATGTTCAATTGATCTCAATTAATTAGATGAAATGGGCCATTTCCTGGTCAAGAGGGGTCCCCAATCGCATGCACTCCGGTAAGGTCATTTTCAGGTCCCTTGAGGCCAATCGAGGGGTCAGAGGGGTCCAGCTCCATTTGGGCCATTTTATTGAAAAAGTGTCTATGGGGGTGTAAAAATGGCCTAAAAAAGGGCTCATTTCGTGTTCAATTAGCCCCAATTGAAATAAGGTCATTTGGGCCATTTCTGGGTCATAAGTCCAGGTCTGAGGTGGTGAGTCAAGCCCCCGATGAAGTGAAGGTACCCCGTTAGCCTGGTGTTAGCGTAGATCAAAGGAGGTGGACCATGCGGTCCATACCTGTAATGTAATTCCCCTGAGTGCTCAACCCGGACCCATCGCTTGCAACCCGAAGGGCCCGAAGGGTGGGGAGGATTGATCATGAAGGGGAATGGAATGGAAGGTATAAGGTCTGCAACTTGCAGGTCCACCGGTTGACCGTAGCGTGCCAGGTTGGAGGGGGACGGAACGTCGTAAGCGGAGCGACTCAGCAAAGGGCCCATGATACCAAGCAGCCATGATCTATAACTGAGAAGACAAGCAATAGCGCGTAGGAACCAACAAAGAAACGAGTGAAATGAAGTATGGTGTTAGTGCAGGAGCCTCTCCTTGGGGCCCCGCTAGCAGGAGAGAGGTGACGGAAAGTGGCATCCGTAATAGAACGACCTTGTGCAGAATCCTCACGAGCATGGAATCAACAGAACCAGGTCGTTGAGACAGCCACAGCTGGCTCCCATAGCGGAGAGTGGCCAACTGGGGATAATAAACCGTGCAGCGATGATTTAAATGAGCTACTGAGACGGCTATAGGCGGCTCCATGTGTTAAACTCGTAAGCAAAGCGACCTCATTTATCATGCATGAGTCACCAGCCGTGCAACCGTAATCGTGAATCCACCTTAGCAAGGGAGCCAGCTGTGGCTGTCTCAAGCAGAAAGGATTAAGCAAGGTCCGAGACGGCCACAGGCGGCTCAATCTACTGGATAATGTAAGCGAAGCGACCTTATAACATGAGACACCCACGAGGTGGCTCCCTGCAACGGAGATTAGTGAGCGGAGCGACCTGTTCAGGATCAACCGTGCAACAAGTTATGAATGACCTAAGACACCCACGAGGTGGCTCTTTCAGTAGGGATCAAGTCAAAGATTCAGCAGAGCAGCAGGGATTGATAACGTAAAGGATTAGCAGGGGTTTTTTGTCACGATCAACTTCAGTATACAGCAGCAGGGATTGTTAATGTGATGAGACTCCATTATCAGCAACAAGGAGCCAGCTGTGGCTGTCTCAACGATTCAATAATCAATATGCAGTGTCATCTATAAAGGAGACAGCTGTGGGTGTCAACACCGGTATTTATTATCAAGGTCCGAGACGGCCACAGGCGGCTCAATACCAAGTCAGCATGATGAACAGTGCAGCATACATTATTAATTAAGCCTCAACAGGAACGAATGTTGGTAATACACCTGAGACGGCCATGAGGCGGCTCAACTGTCAAGCTTAGCGTCATCAACCAACCCGAGACAGCCACAAGCTGGCTCAATGTAATGGTGATCATAAGCGAAGCGACCCTACTACCTGAGACAGGAACAAGCTGGCTCCATCTAACGAGTTCACTAAGGGAAGCGACCTTGAGTTGATTCAACCTGCAGCGGTGATCTAAATGATTTACCCGAGAGGCCACCCTCGAATGCAGTAAGCGAAGCGACACCTTGCTCATTCAACCGCAGCAATGGTTTAAAACGAGCTACCTGAGTCACCCATCGTGCAACATCAATTAGTAAACGAAGCGACCTCGTTATCATCAACATCAGCGCCTTCATCCTGATCAACAGGTCAGTTAGCAGTGCAACCCTTATTATCAATGATTTACCTGAGACACCCATGAGGTGGCTCAACCAACTATCATTGATAGTGAGCGAAGCGACCTCGCTTCATGTAATCAACCTTCCAACGGTGGTGGTAAGCGGAGTGACATGTACATCATGAATCAATCATCATCGTCATCAACAGTGCAGCGTTGATTATTAATTCACCTGAGACAGCCACAGCTGGCTCTTACCATCATTACCAGACATCATTAACATCAGAACCGTCATCGGCACCGTCGTCCTCAACATCAACATCATCGTCGGGGTTGACAGTTTAGCCAGCGGGGTTGACAGGTGCAAGACCTATTCAACCGTGCAACATCGATTTACATGAATTACCTGACTCACCCACAGGTGACTCATTCTGTTCGTAATGGTAAGCGAAGCGACATCTTGTTTATTCAACCTCCAACGATGATCTATAGGTTCAACATGAGACGGCCACAGACGGCTCACTCGATCCTTGGCTTCAAGCAAAGCGACATGTGCATCATGGGTTAGTCATCAGCATCACCCTCAGCAAGTGCAAGATCGTCAAGTGGCCAACCAAGGGGGCCAGCTGTGGCTGTCTCGTGCAGCATGGATCAACCGTCATCATCATCAAGTTCAACGGTGCAGTGAGTATTAAGAAGGATTAGTCAAAGGAGCCGCCTATGGCCGTCTCAATGAGTCACCGATGCAGCGAGGATCTGTAGTTGAAGGAGGGCCACCGGTGCAACCAAGGTCTGTAGTATAGGAGGATTGAAGGGTAGTCCAGTAGCTCCGCAGATTAAGACAACGTTCCGGTCTGCATGCTCCACCCCTCTGGTCCCCCTTAAAGCTGGGAACCTTATGTCCTACGATCGACTACCATCAATCTTCGGACAACGGTCTTGCGGGGGACAACCCGGGGCTACGCTTACACGGACCTACACTCCCTCAAGGGCCCAACCAAACACCCCGAAGATGCGGAGCTGCCCAAGAACCCAGGTGGAAGTGAAGGTGGGGTGTTAGCGTAGGGAGAAGGAGGTGGACATTGCAGACCGTTACCCGTAGTGTAGTTCTTCGGAGTGCTCTGCCTGGACCCATCGCGAGCGACCCGAAGGGCCCGAAGGGTGGGGAAGCCAGATCACGGAGATGAACGTAACGTAGGGTATAAGGTTTGCAACTTGCAGGTCCACAGGTCGACCGAGCGTGCCCCACCGGAACGTTCTCTAAACGCGGAGCCCTCTGACCATCATGTGAACGCCAAGCGAAGCGACCCACCGAAGGGCCTATGACACCGTGCAACCCTGATCTGTAGTTGGGACAAGCGATAGCGCGTAGGAGCTTGACAGTAATGTAAAGTGAAATGAAGATCAGTGTTAGCGCCGGAACCCTCTCTTGGGGCCCCGCTTGCGGGAGGAGGGTGACAGAGCGTGCTGATCGTAATGGAACGACCCGTGCATGAGTACCCGGTGCAACTATGATCTAGAAGTTCAACTTGAGACAGCCACAGCTGGCTCCTTTGGTGATGGTGTTGAGCTAAGCGACCTGGGTATCGAGTTACCAACCTGCATAATGCATGACTAATAGTGCTACCCGAGACGGCCACAGGCGGCTCAATAGACTCAATCATGATAAGCGTAGCGACCCTGTTCATATTCAACCTCATCATCGACAAGGAGCCAGCTGTGGCTGTCTCAAGCAGTGCAGCGGTGATGATTATTAATATACCTGAGACGGCCATAGGCGGCTCCATCCAATGAATCTAGTAAGCGAAGCGACCTGTGCATAAAGGGTTAGTCACCTCCCTCATCAGGATCAACTTCAGAACCGTCACCACCAGATTAGCCAGCAGGGTTGACATTCCCACTACAGCCAAGAGAGCCAGCTGTGGCTGTCTCAACAATAAACGGTGCAGCGATGATCTATCATTCAACCTGAGACACCCACGAGGTGGCTCAATCAACCGGTATTAGTAAGCGAAGCGACATGTGAATCAATCCACCTATGCAGCGGTGATTAGTAATATTCAACGAGACGCTCAAGGTGAGTCCATCAAGATTAGTCACCCAACGAAGGAGCCAGCTGTGGCTGTCTCAAGCAACACCGATTAGTAGGTCACCACCTGAGACGGCCACAGGCGGCTCCATCATCAGTGATGTTAAGCGAAGCGACCCGTTCAACAGCGATTGGTAAGTGGAGACTAACGTACGAACGAGGCCCTGAGGTCTCAGGGTTGAGGAGCGAGGGAGTGATGGTCTAAACGCGTAACCCGTCAGTTGGGATCGTTGATGATAAGCGAAGCGACCTCGTGTTCATATTCAATGCAACCTGAATCTTTAATCAACATGAGGCGGCTCTACCGATCAAGTCGGTAACAGGAAGCGGTGCAGCAACGATCATGAAAGGTTCATACCAGGGGAGCCAGCTGTGGCTGTCTCACGAGCACCCATGATTAACAGGTAACCACCTGAGACACCCACAGGTGGCTCCATGCGACAGGAAATAGCTCATCACCAATGGGAAACGATGGGTCATAGCTAGCTCCCCTTGTTGAGGGTAACCCAGTGTAATTATGGAACCGTGCAGAAATAATTTATAAGTGAATGACCCGAGACGGCCACAGGCGGCTCCAAGCAGCGGGACTAAGTTAGTCGTCAGGGAACTGCAGCAACGATTAGGAATAATTAACCAAGGGAGCCAGCTGTGGCTGTCTCAACACCAGTAAATAGTAACGGATAGGGTGACACCACGAATAGCACCGTGTAATCCAAGTCTTTAAGTTAGGAAGGGACTACGGGAGGTCAGAGGGGTCACACCAAGTCCAACGATGCAGCGAGGGTCTACATGAATCACCGTCGTCATCAACAGTAAGCGAAGCGACTCCATGCTCATTCAACCTGCAGTCCTGACTATTTAATTCACCTGAGACGCCCACAGGCGGCTCAATGGAGTGGAAGTATCAAGCGAAGCGACCTCATTCATGTTCAACCTGCAACGACGATTTAAATGCGAAGCCAGTCAGTTGGGATCGAATTTAATAAGCGAAGCGACTCGTGCATTTCGAGTCATAACCGTCCCCCCCCCCGTTATGATCAACATCAAGTGGTTCAACAAGAGGAGCCAGCTGTGGCTGTCTCAACAGTTCAACGATGCAGCATGAGTTAATGTCAACCCACCTGAGACGGCCATAGGCGGCTCCATACTTGTAGGTTCAGTAAGCGAAGCGACATGTGCAACAAGACCCAAGGTGATTAGTAAGTCAACGATGCAGCAAGGATTAATAAGTCCCCCGTCTTCAACATCACCATTGAGCAAGGGGAGCCAGCTGTGGCCGTCTCAAGCAGCCCTAATAATCATCCACTATTAATCCACCCGAGACGGCCACAGGCGGCTCGTCATGTAGCGGTCAACTCAAGGATTCAGCAGATGTCAACATCGTGAGGCTAATAGAAATAAACGAAGGGAGCCGCCTGTGGCCGTCTCACCGATGCAGAAATAATTAGTAAGGGTTCAACAAGAGGAGCCAGCTGTGGCTGTCTCAACAAGTGCAACACTAGGTTATAACCAACATGAGACAGCCACAGCTGGCTCCATACCCTGCAATTCATAAGCGAAGCGACCTCGTGCACAATTGTTATCATCAAGTCCTAAGGGGAGCCAGCTGGTCGTCATCACCATCGGCAGAATCGACATCGATTTGATAAATGTCATCATCAATATCACCAAGGGAGCCAGCTGTGGCTGTCTCAACATGAGTAAGCTCCATTCAACCGTGCAACTATGATTATTAACAACCTGAGACGGCCAAGAGGCGGCTCCCTATGCTGGACTCAATAAGCGAAGCGACATGTTATCATCAACCTGCAGCCAGGATCGTTATCAGATCGATCATCAGTAGTCATGATCATCAACTCGGTTAACGTCACCAGCTACTCCACCGACAAGATCGACATAATGATTGACGAAGACATCACCCCCCCCCCCCCCCTCCCCTCCTTCAAACGAACCCCAAAAGACATCTCCAAAATCTTCCGCCTCCTGCGCCCACTCCCCGCCTTCATCAAAGTGTCGGACTTCATCCTCTCCCAGCTTTCCGCGGTCGTCACCCTCGGCTACTACGACAAAGATCGCGTCGTGTTCCGCCAGGGCGATGTCGGCGACAGCTGGTATGTGATTCTGCACGGGACCGTCAACGTCGTGCAGATGCCCAAAGTCAGGATGGAGGCGAAGGAGGTTTTGGGAATTGCGATCGAGGACGAGACGATTATTAGGGAGAGTGTTTTTATGGTTGGATTGAGTGCCGGGGATGCGTTTGGGGAGGTTGCGCTGGTTAGGAGGGTGAGGAGGACTGCAAGCGTGTTGACTACGTCGGTTTGCAAGCTGTTGAAGGTGGATGCGGGGGATTATAATCGGATGCTGAGGTATGGGATAGGGACGTTGGGTTGGGAGGGAGATGATTGAGGGAGGGCGGAGGAAGGAGACGCTCAAACTCTCGTTCCTTTTCTGAATGGCACAGGTTCGTCCACGACAACGAGCTCAAAAGCAAGATCCTGTTCTGGAAAAAGATGCGCGCGTTCGAAAATATCACCGACGCGAACCTGTCGCAAGTCGCCAGCGTAAGAAACGCGCCCTCCCCATAATCCCATCCGGGTAAAACCAGTCATCCTCCCCGCTAACCCCCCC